>JBBJLS010000108.1:38725-65069 GCA_037577275.1 Bryconaethiops microstoma | reverse complement strand
TGTGTGCTGTGTTTTCATCCAATATGTAGAAATGTATTGTAATTTAGTTGTAATGCATGGTTTTGATTTGAAGCACAGTAAGTGAGCAAGGGTTGGGGGTACCCCCAACAAGTACATTACAATACATTTCTACATATTGGATGAAAACACAGCACACAGACTTATGCACATACATTTGCAGCTGCAATTTTTTTTAACCAAGCAGAAGCTTACTTTCATCTAGGTTGGGGTTTTGGTCCCTGCTGCTCTGGCCTTATGGGTGGGCTGAGACTCCTACAGGGCCATTTCCTCAGCTTCTGGGTGGGGAGGAACATGATCTAAACCCACCAGCTTGGGAAATGATATTCTAATTTCCCTCACCAGCAGACCTTTGTAGGTACATTATTTAAAGTGAAAGTTCCCAAGTGGTTCATGGCTTGGATATTACCTTAAATGATCATAGATCAGTTGTATTTACCAGACACTTCTATCCAAAATGACTTCTATTCCCTATCTACAGGGGACAGTCTCCCTGGAGCAACTTGGGGTTAACAGTGGTGGTTTGCTGAAGGTAGGATTCAAATCCATAACATCTTGGTCTAGAGGCAAGTATCCTACCCACTAGGCCAACAACACCACTTTGCATTTTGAGGAAGTTGCACACTCTTTTCACAAGGTTTTTCACACTCGCACAGCTAATTTCTGAATCTGTCCACTCAATGTTCTTCGTGGAGTACCCCCGCACTAAACAGTTTAGTGCTTTTAATGATGTAGCTCATTATCTAATTATCTCATTGTTAAAAAGTCAATAATAAGCAAAGGCAAAACACATGTAGTTCAGGGAGACCAGGATAAGCAAGTTATTTGAAAGATGATTTGACTTCTAAGTAAAACAACAACAACTTTGACGCCAACATATGAAGGCTAGCTCAAAATTCTAAGAACTAATATTTTTTTTATTGTATAATGCCACATTTTTATTAATTGTCATTGCTAAAGTGGTGACACTGATTTGTTTTGGGTGAACAAAAAAAAAGAGTACAGGGTTTTCATCACTCTGGGAGCTCAGAAGACAAAGGAAAATGAGTTCATTTTAAGCACTGTAACTAAAAGGCACACAGAGTGAATACATCAACTTTTACAGCCAAAAACAAGCCACAATACTCCAAAATAAACAAAACATGGCTATAAACAGTCTTTATGTGGTACTTAAGGCTGCCATCTGTTTTGAATGAATCCATAGGAAATTGAGCTGGATTCACTGGACAATTGTGTGCAGCATCATGGTTTGACAGTTAATAATCATGCGTTCTTTTTGAAAGGCCTTAACTCTCCGGCCGGTCAGTGGAGAGGTCTAAAAAACACATTAGAAGAACAAAAGGATTTATGAGGTCAAAAACTGGTGTCAGCCATTTTCCACTGCTTTATTTTAAATATTCGTGTTGTCTTTCGCTTACAGATATTTTGGGCCCATAACATTTACAGCATTTAGCAGACACTTTTATCCAAAGCAACTTCCATTCCCCAACTACAGGGGGCAGTCTTCCTGGAGCAACTTGGGGTTAAGGGTCTTGCTCAGGAACCCAGTGGTGGTGTGCTGAAGGTAGGAAATGAACCCATGACCTCTTGGTCTAGAGCAGCAATTCTCAAAGTCCGCACACCATATAGGGAATGCAATGACACAATGCAATTAAGTCTATGCTTCAATAAATTATTAGTTTTGTAAAAAATAACATATTTTAGATACTTAGCAAGTCTGCTAAGGCTAATGGGCATTCACGTGCAGTCCTGCAGTACGAGTGAGCGAAATACCTGCGTCATTATAAGAGTCACGTTATTTGTTGAGGCATAAAAGAAGTTGTTAATCAATGTTACTGTTAACTCTTGTCACAAACCTACAGTGCATATTACACTTTACTGTCAATAGTGAGAATGGATTCGGTTCACATGCAAACAATTATAGGCAAGAAAAGCATTTCTTTTGGTTGTATGTTGTAAGCAAATTTAATAAAAGGGATTTGCTTATCGCTCGTCGTCCTAGACCTTTGACCTTATCTAGAAATTAGATTTGGCCCTTTGAATATAAAGTTTGAGAACCCCTGGTCCAGAGGCAAGTATCCTACTCACTAGGCCACCAACACAACCTTAGTGATCCTAAGCACAGAGCACCATTCAGTAATGGCGTGGATCCATTTTAAAAGAAAAATTGGGTTGAATAGCACACGGCCCTAAACACGTTGAGCAATTGACATCCACTGCATCTAAAAAGCTTAAATAAATTCCACTGTGGTATTTCCACAAGTGCCAGTGTGACACAGCTCTGTTTAATTCTGTTAAGTTCATTGACTGCACTTGGGACAGTTCAGCACACCATAACTCTAAATGACCAAGAGAAGAGCCCAAATTAATCTCTTTCAAGTTCTGCTGCTTTCTGTCTCCAGTCCCTGCCCCCGCTCTTCTTTTTGAGTCTGAAAACTCAATATTAAACATTGAGTGAGAGGGAGGAGGAGAGCAGGAGGCTCGAGAGTGAGTTTATTCTGAAACATCTGCTAATTATCGGCACTCTCCATTTCTCGCAGTCTGTTTGATGTGCTGTCCTGCGGAGCAGGAGTGAGCCGCCAGCAGAGCGCCGGGGTATGGGAGGTGTAATTAGGGCGAGGGCAAGTTGACCCCTCCAAACGCACCCTCCCTAGTCTCCTCCTCACCCTGAAGGCTGCCCAGCTTCCCAGGCTCTGTGAGGATCCTTACTTAATAAATTCAAATATTAAAGAATCCAGAAGGGAGACACTTGGCCTCAGATGTACTGATGCAGCCAAGCTGGTGGAGGTAACCTCCTAGGACCATTCATCCCCATTCTTGTGTCTTCTTCTCAATTAAAAAAAAAACCTAATTCTCACTTTTCTTAATTTCAGGGACAGCTGGTTGTCTGGTAGGTTAGAGAGTTGCCTTGCAATCAGAAGGTTGTGGGTTTGAATCCTAGGATTGCCAATGGCCTCACTGAGGCACCCTTCAACAAGACACCATCCTTGACATACTGTTCCCTGGGTCCCTTTGACGAATAGGTTAAATGCAGAGAAAGAATTTCACACTGTGTGCCGTGCTATAGTGTGCTTATGCATGACAATAACAGTCACTTTACTATTTACTTTCTAACACTGTTT
Organism: Bryconaethiops microstoma; assembly: GCA_037577275.1. Classification (NCBI taxonomy): domain Eukaryota; kingdom Metazoa; phylum Chordata; class Actinopteri; order Characiformes; family Alestidae; genus Bryconaethiops; species Bryconaethiops microstoma. Next base: position 61,929 of record JBBJLS010000108.1, on the reverse strand, counting down.
TGAAACAATTTTTTTATTGTGTGAACTTTTACAAATAAAAGTGCACCAACCTTGCTACAGGGTTCTTGTTACATCAAAGGGCTCATTTTTTGTAAAGCCTATGTCATGAGCAAACTTCCAACCAGCTGTACATGGTCAAAAATGATACTACTGAACACCGAATGGGCAAACATATATTAACTTAGTTGTTTTGACAAAAACAGGGAATTGAAAATGAGATGATTTTGCAGATTTGTTTCCACATATGGACTGAGGATTTAACAATATGTTTGGAAACTTTAACAGTGAGAAAATACTAGGGCTGCACAATATTTTTGGAATCATAATGGCAGATAACTGCTTTGAAAAATTTCCTCATGGGAAAGGCTTAGGTTTGAGAATATTTCAAACTGATATTTGACAAAGTATTATTTGTACTCCAGGAGATCAGCAAGGTTAGGTGACCTATTACATACTGAAACACACTCTATTCATTAAAAAATTATATGGAACCCCATAATGCATACAATAGAGTTAATTCATTCATTTAATATCTGAACCATTTATCCTTATGCAGGGTCATGGGGGTGCTGGACCCTAACCCAGGGCTCATGGGGTGAAACATTCTGGAGTGGTCACCATTTTATGTATATATAAATAATCCCCTCATGTATGAATCCTTCATGTTTTGTATTTTCCCTTTTTTGACATTTTTTTGTTCTTATGGAGTCAAATGACCAAACTTTTGACAGCATAGACCTACAGTATTTCTCACTTTGAGACAATTTCTCATGTGAATGCTCATGTGATTTTGTGGTTATTGCACAAAAAAGGTGCTTTACAACACCTAGACAATCTGAACTTCTTATCTGATTACAGGAAAGAGCAGGGCTGACATGCTTCGAGTTAGCAGTGAGGGGACTGGCGGCTCCCTTGTTATGAATCATCCATCTTTTTAGTGCCAAAAAGAGTCAGCGGACTGTGCACGCTAGAATAGCAGACTGGTACCGGTGAGAGTTAATTAACACAAATGCACAGTTGTGTTATTTGGGCACTGCTGGCAACGAATTTCATCATTAGCACAAGCTCCCATTCCTTCTGATCATGGTGATGAAGCTATGCTCATTTGAAATGCTGTCTTTGAATGATGTGCTATGCCCAAAATATACTTGAGGTCTTTTTTTTCCTGACGTGGTAAGGGATTAAAATGCCAGCTCATGCAAAATATCTCTCCAAGCAAATGGCAATTGCTTTTTTTTCCCACTTTCTTCATTTTCCCCAATTTCTTCACTCTTTTCACAGCCTTTTTGAAGTCAATGACAAAATTGAATGAAGAAGATAGGCGGTAATGACAAGACACCAGTTTTTCCTCAAATGACATTCAGTTTATTACTCATCCCATGACATTATCATACAGATGACAAAATGTTCAGCTCTAACAAAATAGGAGTACATACAAAGTCTCTGGAACGTATGAGATTCGGCCAAGTTCGGTTTGTTTGCACCTTTCTTTTGCTCATTTATTGTATTTACATTAGAAAGTACAGTATATAAATACAATTGAAGGCTTTAGGCCTTTAAATAGATTGAAAACGTTATTGCAACTCCGTACTGCAGCCTATCAAGTCAGTAGTTCACCTCACTTCACTGTACCAAATGACAGAGAGAATATGTTCTATTCGTAGGACACAACAGATCATTTGCATGCTGCGTTTTCAGTATCTACCCTTCGCTTTCATCATTTTTCATACATGAAACGGTGATGATTTTGATGCCGGGAATGTTTTCTGAAACACCCCAAATCTACAGCGTCGACTCTGTGAATTAGCTTTGGCTCTGTGAAATCTCCCCTGGCTCTCAGACCCGGATGAAAATAACCCTCAGATTAGCATATCCCTTATGGTATGCAAATACTGTGTACTGTGTACTAATTGAAGGGACTTCAGTCAAATTGCCATCTAACCATAGGTTATAGCTGGAGAAAAAAAGGGGGGATTACCCATCTGCTCGAGTTGCTGACACAAAGAATGAGGTGCTTGAGGCCAGCGCGTACATCTGCACTGCCATTCAAGGATACGGCAGACAAACAAGTAGAAAAACAAACAAATAAGACCTGACCTTCAAAACACCAAAACCTTTGGCTCCGTCAAAAAACAACAGCAAGTATGCCATACCATGATTAGCGGGAGCTTATGAGTACCAATTTACAAAATCCCACCATATTTCATTTGAGTTTTCTGTCTTCTTCTTATGTGTCATTTTGTCTCCAAGACTAGCTGGCAGGACCGGAGCGGTTCTGAAGGTCCTGGCTGTGGAACAGAGGGTGTAGTAGGGGGTGGATTTGCAGAGTACTAGCAGCTGCCATGGCAGCAGCAGCCATGGGTCCTGGAGCAAGCACAGCAGGAAACAAGGGGGTGTGGGGCAGGGGGTGAAGGGCCAGGCCAGGAGGGTGATGGTGGAGGGAGGCTGCTGGGAACAAATGTAGGGGTCGGGCTGCCATCACTGCTGCAGGGGGAGCTGTAAAGAATGCCGCAGGGAACGGAACAGGAGTGAAGTGGGGTTGCGAGAGAGAGGGGTGGAGAGGAGGGTGTGCAGTGGGGGAATGGTGAGATGCAAAGGAGGATGAAGGAGAGGCCACAGCAGAGGAGAAGGCTGACAGTGTTCCGTGTCGAAGCATGGTGTATGGTAGACAAGGAGTGGGTACAGACTGATTTGAGGGTTCTGGAACAGGTATAGGCATGTGGTTCACTGGAGGCACCTCAACAGGTGTTGGTTGTCTTGGCATGTCTTGTTGCTCTTGGAGATTTTGCTGCTGCATGTGCTGCTGGGCCTGAAGTTGGAGAAGTCTATACTTGTCAATCTCCTCCTCTGTAAACGTTATCGGTTGCTCCGTCAAGGGTGGGGTGGGGCACCTTTGTGGCTGATTTTCTGAAGTCCATGATGTTTCAGCCATTGTTCCAATAAAATTTTCAGGAGACTTATCAGAGGTTATACAATGTTCTGTGGTTCTCTCATCAGTAATCACCTGGCAAGTTTGGGATGAGTTTGAATTACTTCTTTCTGCCCATGTGGTGCAATCTGGACTTTTTGAGATTTCTGGATCATTGAGAGATGTTTGGACTCGGTCACTGCAACTGCTAATTTTTTCTTTGTGAATTCCTGTGAGTCTACTTCCTCTCTTAATTGAGGGTAGTTTACCAATCAGTGGGAGTGAAAAGGTACGTGTTCTGATGCCTGTTATCTTTTTATCAAGTGATGGGCTCTGCTTTGCCAAATTTGTGGTGTTAGAATTGTGTGTAACAGGTTCCAACTTTGCACTTGTGTTGGAAATAACAGGTTGAGAATCTGTTTGCATCGTCTCTAGTTTTGCAATAGATTTGCATGTGGGAGAGTAACTCTTCTCTTTTGATGGAGAATAGGATGTTTTGGTCCTGGTAGGTCTCTCTGCTGTCCATGTTAAGTCACTGTGATTTTGACTGTGTACAGAAAAGGTTGGCTTAGTGTGAGAGCTGTAATCGCCACTAAGGTCTGAAATGCTGGTGGTACTAGATGAAGCTGGACTCAGTCTGGTAACAGGGCCATACTGTTCGAACCCCCTGCTTTGACTGATCTCTGGGCTCAGCCAGAACTTGTCTCTCTTTCTATGCTTCTTATTGTCATGGCTGGGCTTCTCACACCACCAGTCTCTCTCTGTGTCCTGGGGTTCAGGGCTGTCATAAACTCTATAAAAACATAATCTCTTTTTGCGTAACTTTTGGCTATTTCTGTATCTACATTGGTTCTCCTCTAGAACTCTCTTATGCTTTTGAGTACTGTATCTCCGCTCTATTATACAGGGGCTGTCACAAACCCCTGAGTAATCCCTCTCCCTGCATATTCCGGAGTCTCTGTAATCCCAAAAGTCCTCTCTATATTCAATATCTCTACCTGGGCTGTCTGGGGCATGCCTGTAACCATAGCGAGGGAAGTTGTAACTGGATTTTCTGATGTAAGACCACGGCTGGTTATGTTCTCTCCTCCAGGAATAAGAGGTAGCTGACCCAGGAGGAGAATAGTATCTCCCCCACTGGCAAGCAGCCCATTCTCCATCTGAGCTTAAGTCTGACAAGGCACCCCACGAGCCAGACTTGTCACTATGGGGGGTCACACTAGTGTCCCGTTTGGCTCTGCAAAAGTTGCCACACCATGGGTAATTATCTTCACCTCCCACTGTGCACTGAACAGTAGTGGGTGGAACAGCTATGCGCTTCAGTGACCGAAAAGCAGACTGCAACCTCTGACGCTTCCGTCTGTGCCGTGGCGGGACGGAAAAGGAGTTAATGACAATGCTTTTCATGCTTTGTTCTGGAGTGTCACTTTTATTCAAAACTTCATCCCTTACTGATCTCTTCCTCTTCCCAAGCTTGCACCTTTTCTCACCATGTCCCTGCTTGCTGCAGTCTGGGTCTGCTGGGGAGCTTTTGAATTCAAAAGGTCCTCTGGCAAGTGTCTGTGAGCCAAATGCACAGCCCACCCGGAGTCTCCTGACAGCATCTAATTTACGCCTACGAGCTCTCATCCTCTGCCTGTTTTTGGGTCTCTTTGGTTTTAAAATGCCAAATTTATCTTGAGCCTGCCCTTCGGCTCTGTTCGGTTGGTCCGGGAGGCCAGAGACAGCGCAGACATTTGCCTCCCCTGCCCCTTTCTCTTGGCCTTCTGCACATTTGAAATTCAAACAGTGTGGATTGCAGCTGTAGGACACACGAGGCTTATCTGAGGTGTACTGCACAAGCTCAGTTGGCCATCTGAGCAAAGTGCCATCCTTACTGAGAACATTTAAAAATGAAAAAGTTCTGCCACTTTCTGTCTCTGATAAACAGTTTTCATGTTTTATGTTTATTTCATTTTGTAAGTCATGATGCAGGACCTTTTGCATATGTACTTGACCAGAAGCCATGGTACTCTGTGTGAGAGCAGTAGGACTGGGGCAGCTCAAGTTGTTTCTCTCCACCAGTCCCCATTCTCCATTAGCCCCATCTTGCCTGGATCTCTGTTCCTGATCAGCTGCTCTTTCCTCTGGACCACGTGGCTGCTTCTCAGCTTCTGGACCATGACGGAAAGGACAGACTTCTTTCTCTTGCTCTGCTGTACAGTAGTTTTCTTGTATCTCAAGGCTGTCCTCCTGATCTGGCTCATTTACCTGGTGCCCACTCTGTAAAGAAGTGTTGTCCATGGCTGCTGGGTCATGAGGGAAATTGTGGTCTTCCTGACTCAGTGTGGGTGAAGGAGATCGGGACCATAGGGCCTGTAGTGCCAGTCTCTGGCGCTGTCGCTGGAGCTCTTGCAGGTCACTGGCCTCATCCAGCCCATCATTGAACACTGATGCACAGGAGTCTAGCTTCAACTGAGCCCGTCTGGAGAAACAGAATGAGACCCCTGCTCTAGGGCGCCGGTGGTCTTTTGAGACCTGAGGGACTGGCAAGGAACGCTGAACCTGGATTGAATGTTGGTCTGTGGGTGCAGGAATGCAGGAAGAATTCCTGGAGGTTAGGCCTGCAGAGCAAGGTGACTCAGTTTGGCCACGATGTGATGAATTTTGCCTGAAGCTTGGTTTGTCACTGCCATTCAATCTGACTTTCTCTTGCTGCTGGTCTCTGGCTGGAACTCTTAACTTTGAACTCTTTCCCTTGTCACTGTCAAAGCAGAACATTGCAGAAAGCAGTTAAATATATGTATGTATGCATATGCATCACCTCTCTTTCTGTGACCCTATAGAAGCAGACTGCGATTAAAATGTTTTATGTAAAGTAAAGAGTGTATATCCAGACGTAAAAGGCAAGAAGCCTTGTGTTTGAAGTGCTTTGAAGACCGGAGTACATAATAAATGTGGTGTGTCTCACCTGTCCCTCTGCTGCTTGAGCAGGGCAAGTTGATGGAGCCGTTTGATTGCTCTCTCCTGCTTCCTCTCATCCTTCCAGCTCTTCGATGAGACATTGCGTGCAAACTCCCTGTGCTTCAGCTCCTTCAGTCTCTGTTGAATCAGACACAAAAGACACAAATTACAGCTATGTGAGTCTAATTCTGTTCGGATGGAGGGGAGGACAGGTAATTTGATCAATGTACGGAACAGATGTAATCCCTAGGAGTCAGAGTACATTGTTGATGTACTTCATAAAAAAAATCAACATCCTAACCAGCCAGTGTCATTTACTAGAAGACAATTTCTCCCACCACTGATGTTATTATGAAACATATACACACAGTAATTCCCTCCACAGAGGAGCTGCTTTGAAGACTCACAAAGCACACAGATGGATGTCTGTCTGTTTATCTGTTCACTTCCTCCGGGAGGAGAGGGAGAAAATAAATAAAAGCGAAATAAACAGGAAATCAGCAAAGCCTAAATGCAATCAGAAAACAATAAAAATATCAGTGGCATCTGCATTTGTTCAGCAGGTGCGAGAGGGGAGACATTTTTGACTCCACACGGCAGGGACATAAAAGAGATTTGACTGTTTGATTTTACTTCAGGGCCACTCTTCCGCAAACTCTCAGCTCTCCTGCAATAAAACACACTTCTACATAAAAGCAGTCATAGAAAACTGCAAAAAATTTTTTAAAAAATACTATCGACCTTAATTGACACCTGTCAAAGCGTTGCCGCCACTGCTTTAGGCTTGCGCGTCAAACTTCAAGCACTTTTGTTTCTCTGCTTGTCATTACACCCACCTACACTGTCTTCCCACTCTCGTGCGCTCACACACAGAGCAATTTGAGGAGGTGTGAGATGAGCACTGTGAAGAGAACGGTGCCATTCTGCTGCATCATGGTGAATGGTGAAAGTCCGCGATGGCACAATGGCGAGAGCCCAGATCCCCACAGAGAGGGGAACCCCCCCCCCGAAAAAAAAAATCACTAATGATGCATGCTTCAAGAGACTTTGGGAGCCTAATTTGGACAAGAGCATAGATTCTTAAAATTAATTTGAAAAAGCTTCTGTCAATGCCATAGAAGTACGTTTGGTTCCCTATCAAAGGTGTTTAAGGAACTGTTTTTGTGAATGATAAAAAGTAAAATGGCCCCCATGCGTGACCACACCACACAGTGTGAAATTCTTTCTCTGCATTTAACCCATTCACCAAGTGAAACTGTGGGCTGCCACCAACAGGGGCCATCCAGGGAGCCATCCAGTGTGTGTGGGGGGACGGTACCTTGTTAAAGAACTAACAGTCCAGGGCTTTGAACCCACAACTTTTTGATAACACGGTCAACTCCCTAGCCTCTAGGCCACCAACTGGCCCATTTGGTTGGATGCATAAATCTGTAGTACACTTGTTTAGGGTCACTTAGGGTGTACTCTCATTAGGCCCTGTTGCCTCATACCCCTGATTGTGCCCCCTTTCCCACTCCCCCGCTGGTCTGTGCTCACATTTCACTTAATGTTTCAGACTCGAGCATGTGTGTTGTATCCAGTTGTTCCTGTATTCTCTTATCTGCTCATTTTTCTCTTATCACATTTGAGTCCTGTGCTCAGGCATGGTTAACAATCACACTAGCAAAAAAAAACTACTTAGACTTGCTTGGGCATGGTACAAACAGGCTACTGTCAGTTTCCAGGCTATGCTATGTCATACTACCAAGCTGGACTATATTGCACATAAAGGCATAACCAGTTTCAGTGCAGGAAAACTGAAATAAAATTGTAAAACCCGATTGAGCTAAGAATAAATCCGATATGTAGCTATTTTTTTAATAGCTTAAACAATATAAATTGGTTTACACTGAGGTTCAAACATCTCTGACAAACAGAAACATTGACAGTATCTCAAAACGCTGGGGGCTTAGCTTGGGTGTCAAGCTGTTTTGACACGAAATTTTGTTGGAGAGGGTGGGGAGGTTGGGAAGTAATCATTTTGCTGGAGGAGGAGGTAGAGATGTAATCATTTTGCTGATGGGCAGGGGAGATATCATCAGAACGATCTGAATGACACAAGATACTTTTTGAGGACATATCATATATTTATAAACTATGCAGACCTGTAGCCTCGGCCCTCCAAGCCTGACATGCCTCTTAGAAATAGCAACAAATAGCAGCTACTTGAATCAAGAATTTCTGATGCTTTCTGTGAATATCCAATAAAATACAAACAGGCAGAAAATACATCAGTTCATCTATTTCTCACAGCTCAAGTACCTCCTCTCACCAAGGCTCCCCAGGGGTTTAATACCCGGAAGCAGTATTTGCTAGTAGCAAGTAGGCATTATTATGTAGATACTTTAAATAATGTTTAACTTGAACAGTTAGCTATTGAGTAAGCACTTTCTGTGTCCTCAAGATAAGATCCCACTTGCATTTCTTGAATGAGAGAGTTTAGGAAGAATGTATTACACCTGGAAAGGTAAGCCAGATTTAAAACTACTTTAATTTCAACACTAAAGTCCACTTCAGATATCATATGTGGTGTAGACTACTGAACACCAAACATTTAGCATTGAAATGACTTTTTTTCTACAATAATGGGTCAAAATCTGTGTTAAATCATCGAAAGTCAATTACAAGTCAAGCAATTTCACACACGCACAACCATGCACACGCACAATCTTTTGGGTGCAAGCCTCCCTGCCATCTGCTCATAAGGTTGCACAGACAAACATACACACACAAACCAACATAAACACAATGTGTATATTCACACACAATCTGGTCTGTTGAAACAACACAAGGAGCAATTTTCTGCCCTCTGTGCACAAAGGCCACCATACATATGTCAGTAAATGTTTTCTCTCGTGATAAATCAGTCCAAGAAGCCACAAAAATGTATTTTTATGCACAAAGGCGAGCACGCTTTTGATGCATGGCTACGCTCATGGAACATTTTCAGCACAGCAGGGATATCAAAGTGGTCATGGCATCTAAGTGTTGCAGTTGTATGACTGTATCATTCACAAAAGCACTGCTGGAGTTTTAAGCATGTTCATATGTTCCCAACTCTACACCAATCTGGTGATTAATAGAGTCGAATCAAGTGTGTCTTAGCAGTACTCTAATAAGTTTCTAGCCTATGCTATGTCATGCTAACAAGCTGGACTATGTTGCACAAAAAGGCAAAAACAATTTCAGCACAGGAAAACTGAAAAAAAATTGCAAAACCCAATTGAGCTAGAAATAAATCTAATATTTAACTATATAGCTTAAACAATATAATTTAGTTATTATTTTAATTGCACTGAGGTTTAAACTTCTGTGACAAACTGAGGCATTGACAGGATCTCAAGTTGTTCTGACGCACAATTTTGTCGGGACATTGGAACTAGGATTAAAGAACCCTGCTGTAAAGTCCTGTACATCTTATTAGATGTACTCATCTTTTTTTAAAATTTTGATTAAAATATTCATTCGTCACACCACACAGCGTGAACGGTGAGGAATTGTTTGCCCAGAGAACTGTTTCCACCTGAGTGAAGCAGTCGGTGGCCAGCGACAGAGAACAGTGTGTGGGGATGGTACCTTGCTCAAGGTTAACTCATTGGAACGTCTAGCAGTCCTGGGATTCAAACCCACAGCCTTCCGATCACAAGGGCAACTGCCTGACCACCAGTTGGTACACTTTGGTTATTGATATTTGTCCATGCCCAGTGACCTCTGGCCTTTTGTCAGTTGTTTTGGTGAACTGTTCTCAACCATGTTTTGACACTGAGGTGTGTAAAAACTCCAGCAACACCACTGTGCCTTATACACTCATAACAGTGCAATACACAACCATGCCACCACCATATTTGTGTCACTGCTGTGCTGAGAATGACCCAAATAATATCAGTAGTTGTCCGAATATATTGATGGACAGGATAGATTGCAGTTGATGGATCATGCAGACACAGAAGGGCCACAGTCAGTGGCTATAAAACACTGGGGGCTTAGCCTTGAGTGGTGGTGGCCTAGTGGGTAGGATACTTCCCTCTGGGCCAAGAGGTCATGGGTTTGAATCCTTCAGCATACCACTACTGGGTCCCTGAGCAAGACCCTAACTCCAAGTTGCTCCAGGGAGACTGTCCCCTGTAGTTAGGGAATGGAAGTCGCTTTGGATAAAAGTGTCTGCTAAATGCAATAAATATAAACTGTGAAACGTGCACTCAAAATGGTAATTGGCCACTGAGAATGAATATTTGTGTAATTCTGTTATTTTGTAGAGCAACCGTATATCAGGTCTGATTTTTTGGTGACCTGCCTAAAGCAATAGGTACAGTCGTGGCTGGATCTACAGATGGGCACTGGCTAACTGAATTTTTGCAGGTTCTTGTTTTTGCTTTAGGAAGCCCAGCATTTCTGCAGTGACATGCAATATTTTCAAAATAAGTGCAAAACTCACTTTTCCAAACTGCTTTTCCAAACAGAAAAAATCTAATCACATATTGACATTCCAACTTTTTTTTTTTCATCTAAATGACTGGCTGTAGCATCTTCAACAAACACTGGCAGGCAGAAACCCTGCATATCCTTTACACAATACTTTAATAAGATTAAAAAAGCCTTTAGAAATTGTTTAAGGTTCTGTTTCTTCCTTCAAGACAGACTGCTAGGAAAAATTTAAATATGCATTATCCTTGTACATTATCTTTGTGTTATTAGTTATATCAGTTAACTGTAAGTTACTTATGTAGAGTATTTATATCCAGCATTTTTCCATTTTTTTTCCTGCGGATTTTAAATTGGATTTATTTAGACTTCACATTTTATATTGTGCATCTGTGCTGTAACATATGCAACTTCTTCCGGGATCAGTAAAGTTGTCTGATGCTGATTCTGATTCAAAGTAATGAGCAGATCAGTTTAGTTCTTGGACCCCCACACCCCTCAGATACAAAGCCAATGTTTACCACCAGCTAAAGACATTCCATCAGCAATCTCAGCTTCTCCATTTTCCTCTCGTTGTTGCCGGGAATGTTGAAACAATGAGACATCTATTATAATTCTAATTTTCTCTCTCTGCTGATTGATAAGACACATCTCTGGCCTGTTTGGTGCTGATGAGCACCCTGACAAGCGGTATTCGTAATTAGCTTTGAATGCTCTCATATTCACGACGCTTCAAATTTTGTCCTTGATCGTTTCAAATGTTGGCGAAACATCTGCCTTCTGAATAATTAACAGATGCAGGGGAACAAAAGATTGCTTCATTTGAACTGTTTCTCCGCTACATTTGAACAAGGTCTGCGCTACACCCTGTTTGCTGTTTTGGTGTAACAGAAAGAAAAAAGGGACAAACATGAAACTCATTTCAGAATCTTTCATGTTATGCAGTTGGCAACAATCTTAGTCTTACAAGTTTTAAAAATGCTTAAATCTCACTAATGCAGTAGCACTGCATGTACATAATCAGGATCATGATTTTGTCCATTTGTGCAGATAACAGTATGCCATTCTTCCTTACTTAAAAATGTGATATAGTTTAAGGCAAATATGAGATGATTTAACAATTCTTTAACTAATATTTTTTATGAACTTGATGTACGGTCATGGAAGAAAAAAAAAAGAGACCACTTTTCTCTTTTTTTCTGTTCACTGTTTGTACAGTTTGAGCTGTGTGAAAAATAAGAAATGCCTCCACATGTGTTGTGAGTGCAGTAGTGTTTGTAGAGCAGCTTTTCTATGTGCTGTATTCCAGCAGCTTCACTCCCCATTCAGTTATTGATGGATGAAACAGAGTCACACATGCACACGTTCTGCTCTTAACATCAATATTTTAATTGTTGCAAATTGTAAAATAATGTAAGAGTTTTGGGTAATTTAACATTTCCATGGTATAATAAATTATTTATATGTATTATTTTTACATTTTTTTCTAAACGTTTTTTGGTTTGGAATTTTGAATCAGGTGTGATCTATAGTGTGTAAAACAATAGTCACATGCACATTTTACATAGACACACTCCCACAAATTACAAAACCAATAACCAGAAAAAAATGATTCAATCTCTTTTTTTTCCTATGGCTGTATGAACTTGATGTTGGAGACAAAACAAAATATTTGTTGATGGGGGAGGGGTTAGGGGAAATTGGAATTTTTGTCACTGGTAGGGGGTGACTGGGGACAGACTAAATGAAACAAAACATTTGACAGTGGGGGCTTTGGGAGTGGGGGGACAGATCAAATCGGCATTTTTGTTGATGGAAGGGAACTGATCAGGTACAGACGAAAAGCAAAAATATTGTTAGATGGGGGTACGATGTGAGTGGGGGGTGGGGGCGTGGAATTGGGAGGAGGTGATTGGGGACAGATGAAACAAAAAATATTTGTTGAATTATGTTGTGAAGTTGAACATCTTTTAGCTCGTTCCCCCAGAGACCACCCAAATTACCAGGCTTGACATAAGTGGTACACAAGCACGCATAGGCGTACGTGGTACGTAAAATGCCCACCAGTTTTGCGCAAACCCTGCCCCCTGGAACTACGCCGAGACACAGAACCTGGCTCACACCCCCCCCACCCCACCCCACAACTAACCACACCCCCTGGAAACCACGGCCAAGACACAGGTTTTATGTGTCTTGGAGGAAACCCTCATAACCTGGTAGATTGCTGTAAGCTAGTGTGATCGGGAAGAAAAATCCGTCCACAGCTACATAGAGGGGATATTATTATGAGGCTGCAGTGTACAAACCCCTCATTACAAAGGTGAACACACACTTGAGAGTTCAATGAAATAAAAACATAACTTTGTTCAGCCCTGTGTATACCACTCAATCATTATTTATCCAAACTGTAATTTGAAAGTGCGCAGTTCTCAGCAGCTGTGATTTTAATTACGTCCTACACTATTCCAAGTTTTAATTAGGGGAATTTAATAATCACAAACTCTAACAATACAGAGCTTGTAAACTGTCGGTCTGCCACATTACATCTGCTGAGACCTCAAAAAGGCATGGAGCTTAATAGCTTTATTTAAAAAAAAAATACAGCTCTGGAAAAAACTAAGAGACCACTGCAATTTGTTTTCAAATCAGCATCTCTATGATTACGACAACCATTCCATACCAGTGTCTGTTAAATTCCTACACAAGCACCTCATTCTGCTTTATGAGGTACTCCTCCTCTCACAATGAGACCAGTTGGATGGTAAAACATTTCTAGAACTTTGTCAAAGGTAATTATTGCCATTTTGTTTGAGTGATCAAGAGAATTATTATTTGAATTATTTGAATTATTCAATATTTGAATTATTTAAGTTCTGTACAAGCTGCATCATTTCTCTTATTTTGATGTTTTGTCATTTGCTTTAAAATGATACTTTAAAGAACAATATTTTTATTTGAAAATTAGGAAAAATATTGTCAGCAGTTCTTAAAAACTATGGAAAAGCTGTTTAGTTATACTTGCACCTATAAAAGATGAAACCTGAGAAACTGAACATTTTTACAGTGGTCTCTTATTTTTTTTCCGGAGCTGCAGTCACATATGAATTAAAACCACACTTTGGCCAGAAAAATCACCATCAGATCTTTCCTTCAAATTGTTCAGCCCTAGGCATGTAATAAGAGAACAGGCCTGAGTTCTTGACCCCTACACTGAGGGGTCTCAGTTGTGCTATAGAGGACATCTTGCTTTTGGAAGGGTAACTGAAAATCAATATCAAGTTATTCTGGCTGATCACCCTTTATTCTATGATTCATCCTGAAAGGGTGGTCTCCACAGCTATAGATCCCAAGGGGTCACTGACTGGTTTAATAAGTATGAAAATGATGTAAATCATATGCTATAACCTTTGCATTCGCCAGATTCAATGATTATAGAAAACCTGTAGATTTTGGATCAGCATGTTAGACAGGGCTCACCTCCAGTGTTATGTCCTTGATTGTATTTTGTGCCATTTTTGGTGTCTGTTGGTGGTGGGATGGGTGTCTTTTGTCTCTTCCTCTTTAAGACCCAACCCTTACAATGAGCCACACCCATGCCCTCACACTTTGTATATGCCCTGCTTCTGCCTCTTGCTCTGGATTTGTTGGAGTTGGACTCAGGACAGAAATAAAAACCAACAATCTACAGTCTGGGCAGAACGTTGCCTTTGCTCTGTGTACTTGCTGTGTGTTAATGTGCATTGAATTTGCTGCCTTTTTTTTGACCATTTTTGTCCCTTTGAGTCTGAATATTTCATTGTTTGTATATATTTTGTAAATAGCCCAAAAGGTCACTTGGAAGTCGTGGTTAGTAGGAAGTCTGGGTTAGCAGGTAGCCTAGTGGTTAGGGAGTTGCCCCTGCAATCAAAAGATTGTTGGTTCAAATCCCAACAGTCTTAGTAACATCCCTGAGGTACACCTGATCAAGCTACTGTCACCACACAATGCTACTCGGGCGATCCTCGTTGGTGGCAGCCCACTGTGGTGTGTTCACGTGTGACTATAAGGGGCCAGTTAAAAAGTCAATGCCACTGTGGTTGAATTAGTTTTCTCCTGGTTTTGGAATTTGTTTTTATGTTTCTTTTTTTGTGTTTAGGTTAGGCACATTAACATTGGGGTTACGTTAGAGGTGTTTCTTCTGAAGCTTAAACCACAGGTGACTTCTGAAGCCTATACCACTTCTAAACTAAAAAAATACAAAGCAAACGCACGCTCTGGGTTTTGCACTATTATTACTTTTGTACACTGCGGCCTGACCTATACCGGTGCATAACAACCACCATCATCAAAATACTAACTGAGGAAATGTCTTTTGTTTCACCTCTGCAGCACAGATCCACATTGATGCACACTGAAGCTGTTGCCCAATACTTTACTCACAATAGGCCTGGTTACCTCGTATCAAGCCTGAGCACAATTTCTCCCCCTCCCCACTGTCCCGCTGGTCTCTGCTCACATTACGCTCAATGTTCTGGACCTGAGCATGCTCACATCATTACATCAATCTGTATATTTTTTCGACCAATGAGCTGCCAGATTTATAGAGTGTGTCCTGTACGTTCAGAGACTGAAAGTGTAGTTTTTTTTCTGCTCCTCCTCAGATTTTTCAGTGTTTTTTTTTAGTCCATGGACATGATTATACTCTCCCATTTTATGAAACATTTAAGAGTTCTTGTGTGTTTTTTGTAATCCTGCAACTTTGCCTCTCGTGGTGCAGAGCACTAACCAGATCACCAAACGGTGAATGTCAACCCAGCCACCGTGTTTGTTAAATGGAACAATCACATTCAAGTGACCATGCCTGAGTCTGGTTGAACCGTGCCCAGGCCACCTCATCAAGCAGTTCAGACCAGTCATGCTGGACTTTAGTCCAAACGCGCCCAGGCATGGGAGGGATCCCCTAGTGTGAGTCACCCGAAGACACTTTATATTGTTTTTTTTCCTTTCCCCACCATTTGTATGTAACTTGTATACAAGCTACGATAAGATAAACCTTTATTAGTCCCATAAGTGGGAAATTTTGCATCGTCATGGCAGAAAGTGGACAGTTACAAACTTAAGAGCAAAAATTAAAAACAATAGAATAGAATAAAAACTATACCAACTGTACAGTATAAAAAGTACACTACGATCTAGAAATATAAATATGGATGTGTGTAATGCCAAATATATAGGTATATGTAAACTTAGATAAGTATATGTATGTACACATTGAGTATATGTATGTATTTATATATGTACAGAGTGGATATATAAATATATGTAAGGACACTGTGGAGATTACATATAAATATATGTAAGGACACATTAAGGTCCCTGCTGGCAGTGCAACAAATGGTAAATTGTCATCAAAAGGCAAAACAACTCCTTATATGGAAATTCCCCTGGTTTGTGTTGGTGCTGGAGGTGTCAGGCATCATGCTGAGCTTTGTTTGGTGTTCCTATGTCACGTAGAACTAAAGTCATTGTAAATTTTAAAAACCTGTAATAATAGAGTAGCAAACAGTAAGTGTGTAGGAGAGCAAGCACCAGTTTTAGACTCTTTTACACTGTTTTTATTTGTTTAAAATCAGATTTTACTAATACGCTCTGAATTCTAAGGTTTAATAATAGGCCTGAAGGCAGCTTTTGTTTTTTCTTGGAAAAGCAAACAAGGTAACTGCAGTCAAAAGGATGTCAAGATGTCATTCTGACAAACATTTAGAAACCCTCAAGATGCACTGGCCTTGGCTGTAGAGCAGGTGTGGGCCGATTTTACACAGGCTGTGATTATTGATTCAGGCCATTAGGGTCTGCAGCCTGCCCCATTATCTTTGAAGCAGGAGTCCAGCCCAAATGGCTGCGGTGCAGTAAGCACCTAAGACAAGCACTGAGTGAGGTTAATGAGCAAGACTGCTGTTGCCTTGCTCTCCTCATTGACCTTTGCCCCCTCTGTCCGTTTAATCAATCCTGTTTTGTACTACAGATCAAGCACTAACAGATTAAACGATCCCTGTCCTGTCTCCATGTGAGATAGTCTGGAGAGATGGACCAATTACTCCATCCAGCTATTGATGACCACTGAACCAAGCCAAAGTCAGAGCGTGTTCTAATGAGAACAAGAAGTGAATGATCATCTGCATGCTTATAAATATTTATAAAGCAATGTAGGTTACTGGCTCTGGTTCTTTTTTTAAAGGATCTGTAGTCAACATTGTTTTAATTTTTCCCCTTTTGTACACTTATGTTTGTGTGGGTTTATGGACCAAAACAGTCATTTTACTTAGATGTCTTTATTTCTTTAACAGGTCATTACCATGTCTTTATTACAGTTATATTGACGCAACCTCTGATACAGCTCGGGAAAAAAATAAGAGCCCGCTGCAATTAATTGAGTGACAACCATTCCATGCCAGTTAAATTCTTACAAAATCACCTCATTCTGCTTTATGAGGTACTGATTAGTGATCACCTTAATCACATCTTATTTAAAGAGGAAAACTATAAAAACACTGCTGTAATCGACACTCTCCTCTCACAATGAGACCAGTTGGATGCTGAAACACTACTAGAAGTTCGTCAAAGGTCATTATTGCCACTTTGTTTAAGAGTGAACAAGAGATTTGTTTCCTTTGAATTATTCAAGTTCTGTAAACACTGCAACATTTCTCTTGTTTTGATGTTTTGTCATTTCCTTTAAAATGATTTAAAGATCAATATTTTTATTTGGAAATTAGGAGAAATATTGTCAGCTGTTCTTAAAAATTAAGGCAAAGCTGTTCAGTTCAATACTTGCACCTATAAAAGATAAAACCTGAGAAACTGAACATTTTTGCAATGGTCTTATTTTAAGTGTCTCATTGTTTTCCGGAGCTGCATTATTGGCTGTCCTATATCGACATTCTATAAACTTAATTTCAACATAGACAGTAGCTTAGTACTTTTTTACACATTTTACTTAACAAAATACATATACTCTACATATATCCTTTGAAAATTTTAAAGAAAATTCCAAGTAAATTCTAAAAAGTAAGTTTTCTATGATATCAGTCCTTTAATTGGCAATGCCAATATCTACCACATCTTATTTATGCAGGGCTTTCTAATTGATCTCTCTTTCTCAGATATGAGACGACACGCCTCAAGGGCTTTTATAACTGTAATAAAAATCGCAGTGATAATACATTTTAATGTATAAATGAATATGACCACAGATGCTTTTCCGCTCGTAAATAATTTGTACTGACAACCGTCGCGATGAATCATATACACGGGATATATTGATTGCATTACTCTTCATGAAATCGCTATATAATGGAGATAAATAACCCCAGTTAATCAAACACATGTCCCAAACATAATAAATTCATCTGTACTCACTGGAACTGGAGTGTTTGACATTCTCGCATACACACACTTGGACTTTTGGCCATATTACAATGGTAAACCCTTAATCTTCAGGGATCTGTTGCTTGTTCCTGAAACGTCCCTAGTCTGAGTTGGTATTTTGACTTTGGTTTTGACAGTGGGTGTGGCCTCAACCCTGTACCTCGGCTGGCCAGGGATGAGGTATTATCAGCAGCAGCTGTTTTGTGTTGAGGTTCTGTTATGAATAGCATGCTTGGATTTCTGTCTTGGTCGGTTCACCGTTCACTTTAGGCTTGTTGTGTGTTAGTCTTCAGTTTTCTGTTCATATAAGGATATCGACCCTCGTGCCTTGTATTGTTTCAGTTGCTTGGTCTTGAATAAAGAAAATTAAAAGATGGACATCTGCATCTGTGCCTCCTCCTTGGCCGAAACATGGCAGAGCTTGACAGTTCCCAACTTCAGTTCCTACATTTTAGTTTCATAGTGATAAACACTGCATTATTGGATGGTAAACCTTAAAGGTCCCACATCATTGGAAAAAAAATGCTAAATCTTGACATAATATGTTAACCTTTTATTTTTATTTTTAAAGTTTTAAATTGTACCAATCACTACCAAGTCCATATAATCTGTTTATGACAGTTAAGCCACAAACATATAATCCATTTTGGATTCATTATTTTTGTGATGTCACAATAACCAACACATGTTCATATACTATATCCATCTATTGAGCCAACAGTGGTCTACTTGGCCATTCACACTGAAGTTATTTGAGCAGCTTTTTGAATGAGGCGCAATACAAGGCAGCCAATCAGAATATACTTAATTTACATAAACCAGACTTAACAAAACAGAAGTACTAAGCAGTATATTTCAGATGATGAAAGAGAAAAACAAAACTAGCCAAGCACATTTTCCTAAGTATATAAAAAGGCCTTAGCGTACTTCTTTTAGCAATCACAGTCGGTGGGGGGTTTCAGAATGTGACTTGGAGTTCTGTTTAGCATCCGGAGCACACCACACTGAATAAACCTAAACCACTGTGTTATTTTTGGCCAAAAATTGTTTTTAATTAAAAAACAACTATAAAAAAAACTATTAAAAAAGTAAAGATTAAAGAGAGGTTGGAAAATGGTCTGATTTTGTGAACAAGAAAAGTGAAATGGCTAAAGGTCTTTTAAATCTGCTCTCAGTGTAACAGGCCTATACTTAAAGGGGAAATTCTGACCTAACCAAATATGACAAAAAACACAATTTTCATTAGCGTTGTCTAACAATAATACCCAGCATGTATCATGCAAATACCTCCTATCACCATTAAGAAGGCTTGTATAGTCCTACAACCCAGAATGCTAGCCTACCAACTGAATAATAAAAACAACCTGTTTGTCGGTAAAGAAAACAGCAATTTCATCTTTATTCAGAGAAAGGACGCCCTTCTGATGTAAGGTATCAAGATAGCTGGTAGATACTACAAAGTACATACTATGGGTGTGTCCCAATTAAGTACTGTTCACTATTTCTACCAAGCATATACTATTATGGGTGTGTCCCAATTATGTAGTATTCACTAATACTATCAAGTACATACTATGGGTGTGTTCCAATTAAGTTGCCTTCATTTCATCAAGACAGAGCATAGATGAGTTGCCTTCCATTGCTAACATAAACTTGTATGGCCAAAACTATGTGGATGTCTTTGTTGGTGATATAAGCCAATTGAACATTCCTTACCAAAGCCATGGGCCATCAGATGGAGTTGCCCTTTGCAGCCTCAACTCGTTTGAAAAGGCTGGCAAGGTTTTGGTGTGTATCTGTGGGGGATTTTGTGCCCATGTGAGATCAGGCACTGACAAGAGGGCTATTTAGTTTATTAATTGGTGTTCAGTCTAGTTGAGGTCAGGACTCTGTAAGGGTTCCTCCACATCATCTCATCAAACCACGTCTTAATGGATCACAGGGACAGTGTCATGCTGGAACAAATTGTTGCCACAAGCTGAAATTATTTTATATACTATTTTGATCCAGAAGAAAATTGCTTGAGTCTTCTGCATTTAACCTGATCACCTGAGTAAAGCAGTAGGAGTGCCCGGGGAGAAGGTGTATGTGGACAGTACCTTGCTCAGTAGTGCCAATCTCAGTTCTGGGATTCAAACCCACAACCTTCTGATGGCAGGGGTAGCTCCCTAACCACCAGGTCACCAGCTGCCACCCAAAAAGTTATGAGCGGTTGAGTTTCCATCTCACTTGCGATTATTTTTTTTAATTGTATTTTATTTTAATTTATTTTAAGCATTTACTTGAAATTTCCTATGCTGATATTACTTTCAGAGCAGACTGAAAGTCTGTAGTAAGTGACGCAAATGATGATAGGTGACTTTTACCTGCTGTGCAGGATGTGAGCTCTTGTTCTTAGACACTTTTTACCAAAAATAGCACTTGTTGTAAGGGTCACCACTTGTGGCAAGGGTGACATCCTGCGACACTGAGCTCAGTGTGACTAAATCCACTGATCGTGTTTGTCTGTGGAAATGCATATGCTTGATGTTGGACACCTGTAGGCAATGGGAAGTCCAGATACTTTGTTTACTTTTTCAAATTGGTCTCTTAAATAATAGAACCTCCTGAATTAATGCCTTAAATTTAAGATTAAGGGGTTTCACACACATGCCTTAAATCTAATTTTAAGGTAAAATTAAGGGGTCCGTTTCACAAATCAGAATTAGAATCAGAAAACTTTAATTATCCAGGAGGAAATTAATGGGCACTTAATTTAAATGAAGGGGGTTGGTGTATTTTTAGGGGTAAATTAAGGTAGGGTTAAGCACATTTAAAGTTTATTGTGTTTCGTAGTGATAGGAGGTGAATAATCATGTTCGCAGATGTTAACAAATGTGGCGATGGTCCAGTTTTTAATTTTACATGGAGGGTCTCTTTGATGGGTACATGGACACAAAAGTGAACAATTTCATCCACAGTCAAGTAGTTTTAAAGTAACAATGGGCAATGTGTGTTATTAAGCAATTGCATTACAATGCTGCAATCACTACAGTTGCTCCTTTCCCATAGTACAGTGTGAATCAATTTCAGATTGATTTCTACTTTTCATTTCACTTATTCCAAGTGTTCTCAGTGGCTGCTGCACACTGTGAGCAATCAACACAAAAGCATAAGTTTTTCCAGCCAAAGCTGCACACCGGGGCACGTCAGTGTGAAATCTCGTCTGACAGCTGAAACTGACCATGACCTCGGCCTCTCAGCCGAGATTAGCAGATTTGTCTAACACATTAGAGCTGTGACGCAGACAGGCCGCGGCCCTAATCGACTGAAACATCTCTGGCTAGGAGGTGTCGCCCGGATAGGCGCCTCACCGGAAACATGAGCACATTGAGCTGAGTTCCTGTCTAGCTAGCTTACGTGGCTCAGAAAAGGTGTGTGTGTGTGTGTGTGTGTGTGGTTCATCAGTTCTGCTCCGTTGAGGCTGTGGAGACAGCTGTCGTCTTTCCAGTCATCAGCGCCACTCAACACTGCTGGCTTTGATCGCATTAGCTGTAGGGGATGTGGATCTTTTAGCATTGTGGTTAGTCCTAAAATGCACCACAGCACCTTGGTCATTCAAATATGGGGCTTTGGATGCACTTAACATTAAAATGTTAAAGCTGACCCAGCTTACTCAAACCAGTAAGTGCACTTATAAGGACTGGACTGACAAAAATCTAAATTTATGCAGTTTTCTTCTTAGCCCAAATTTTTGGTCAGCCAAAACATGTGTGGTGCCTGAAGTTTGTTTCGTTACTTCTGCACTGGAGCAACACTGGTTGTGATGACTTATGCAGTTAGGTCTAATCTCAGCATCTCCTGCCACCAGCTCAAGCTATTACCGATTAAAAACACTCTAGATTTACAATGGCATTCTTTCAAGAAGGAGAGTTTGCTGACTGGATGGCAAGTCACTGCCGGTTTGTGTCTTTCAAGTCAATGGACCAGTAGCCATAGGAGCAGGAAACCAATGAGGGACATCTGTTTAATGACAAATCCCTTCTGAAGGATTTGCATTTGTGTGTTATCTATCAGAGAGAAGAAACTACACACAAAACACACACCAAACACACGAGAATCAAAGGAAAGTGTAAAGGAAAAAAGGATAGGCCAGGGAACTGAAAATGATTAATAACAAGATGACTGCAAAATAAATGAACTGTAAAATCCCCAAGAATGCTCATGTCTACACTGCACAATGAATGTGGTCCCCAACTACACCCTATACACACACACACACACACACACACACACACACACACACACACACACACACACACATATACATGGACCAAAGTATTCGGACACACTTCTTAATTATTACACAAAGTCTTTGACTCAAGGCCCAGTCATACTCCACTGCAATAGTGTAAAGTCCTCAGCTCAGGGCCCAGTTATGCTCCACTGCAAGAGGTAAAGTCCTCAGCTCGAGACCCAGTTAAACTCAACTGCGCTGGCTCTTTCCAAGCCATTTATGGATGAGAACGGCTGAATGCATAGCCTCATTCACAGTATGCCTTTTTTAATGTAACTGACCTGAGCTTTAGTGTGCCAAAGTCTGTTTTATGAATGCCGTGTGTTTTGCTCCGTGTTTGTTTCTCCGCATTTTTTTTTTTTGCCATTTTTGTGATGCTACCGACTGTCTCTCTGTAAGATATTTTAAAGGTCTCTTGAACATTCTCTCTCGCCCAAAATGTCTCTTGACCATTTTTTAATTGACAGGTACCTGGTCCCCGATCAACCGATCAAAGTTTCATACAAGGGCACACTACGGATATTAATGGACATTGTGAGGTTGGAGCGATTCCTGAAATTCAGTGCGATCTGATACGATCACAATAATTATGTTTTGCAGTTGATTTATATTTCATAGACTTAGGTTTGAATCTACCCTTCTGACTTCTCTCCAAAAAAATGACAAAAGCCACAAACACAGCTTGTTTCTATTAAGCAAGGCAAATATAAATAATTAATGACCTCCTCTTCTACTTAGAAACACTCACCAAATTTTCCTGCATTTCAATGAGTTAAAAGTGAGAAGCAATTAATGTCAAATGACACCATCCTTTCGTTATCTTTAGCAATAACTGCAAACTCTAAACGTTAACCTCACAGTGGCCTTACTAATTGTTTGAGGGGGTGAGCTAAGTGTGTTGGAAGCAGCAATACACTAAAATGTGGAGTTGGTGCTTGTGCGAGTGCAGGGAAACAGCGAAGAGTGGCACTGTTTGCAATTGCACCACTAAGCATAACAAAATGCAACATTCATTAGTTACAAATTTAGACCTACACACCACTAACATTAACAATAACCATTCATTTGCCTTTACTTTTCACCAGTTATATTAACTGGGGTGGTGGGGACCTAGTGGGTAGGATACTTGCCTCTGGACCAAGAGGTCATGGGTTCAAATCCTACCTTCAACAGACCACCACTGGGTTCCTGAGCAAGACCCTTAACCCC
>JBBJLS010000108.1:9459-25028 GCA_037577275.1 Bryconaethiops microstoma | reverse complement strand
ACAGGGGGCAGTCTCCCTGGAGCAACTTGGGGTTAAGGGTCTTGCTCAGGAACCCAGTGGTGGTGCTGAAGATAGGAGTTGAACCGTTGGCCTCTTGGTCCAGAGGCAAGTATCCTACCCACTAGGCCACCATTGTTCCTTGGGACAGTTCTGGTAGGTACTATCAACTGCAATTAACCCATTTTGGAGATGCTCTGACCTAGTCGTCTAGCCATTACAATTTGGCTCTTATCAAAGTAGTTCAGATTCTTACACTCTCCTTCCCTGCTTCAATTTCAAGAACTGACTGTTCACTTGCTGCCTAATATTACCCACTCCTTGACAGGTGCCATTTTAACAAGATAATCAATGTTATTTGCTTCTCCTCTGAGTACTTTTAATGTTATAACTGATTGGGGTATTTCATGGGTTTCTAAGCTTGCCAGACAACTTAGTCTGTCCAGAAGAGTTCTATTGAACAGCCTTCATGTTGGGCTTAAAGAAATACTCCAGCATTTTTCCACCTATTCCCTATTTGCCGCTTCTGTATTATACCATCGATTACCACAGGCAGCACTCAAGCACATAATCGTGTAAATATTAGCCACTGCCACATTGCTGAATTGCATCAATATATGTTTGAAACAGTCAATGTGAATTTGAGACAAAAACAATTACAGTGTAAAAATGCAGGTCCTGAGACTCAGTTGCACTTGTGTTTTTTGAGTGAAATTACATCAGTTTCAATGGGATTTGCCACATTTTACTTTGTGATTAAAGTTTAGCATCGACTCTGATAACAATATGCGTCTTTGATCAGTAGTGCTGTTATTTTGGCTGCACTGAACTCTGAGGAAGTGGCCCATCACACAGCCGCTGTAAATATCCAACCCTGGAGGAAATACTAATTTAAACAGTGCTTACATGCCACCTTTTACATATTTTCCCACTAAACTCCACTAAACACTCCTCAGGCTACTAATGCTGCTTCTTTCTGTGTCGCACAGCAATGCACAGTGGTGCTGTTGGACAGTTGGCCTGACTTTTGATGTACATTTGTTCAAAGATTTCTCTATTAGAGGAAGAGAGAGAGAGAGTGTGTGTGTGTGTGTGTGTGTGTGTGCTGTAAGTATGGCGTGGCAGTGTGTTCGGCCCATATGCCTTCTCTATGATGCAGGTTTACTGTCACACTGGGCTGAAGAGCCAAGGCCATCTGGCCTCCGCTGTGGATAGGCTGATGACTACAGCATTAACACACTCCCAGATGGGGCTACACCTGGCACACTCGACCATCACACACACAAACACACACACACACACACACACACACGCACACGGAAATACACGTGTACTGAAAGTTTAGAAGTTAAAGAAGTTTTAAATTAGCAAAGTATAACGCTTAGAGGGAGTGTGGCAGATTGTCCCCATTTCCCCTTGTTGACACACTTCTTTTTTTTGTCCCGTGCCGGTGTGTGTAACTAGTGTAACTATGGCTGGATGTGCTCATTGTCTGGGGCTTTGTGGGTCGATCGATTGGGGAGAGAAACCCAAGACCCAGGAAATGAGCCAATTATCCTCCAGCTTAATCTGTCTCCCAGGGGCTCTGGGTGTGTGTGTGTATGCCAGAATGCGAGGCTGTGACCTTCAACTCCACCGATCGTGTCAGAACATAAACAACACACACAAACAGAGCAGACATCTTTGCAGTTGAGAATTCTGTGAGCAACAAATTGCAGAAGTCAGCTAGCCTATTAGGGCCTGACAATCTGTAGCCCGACGTCTTAATCAGAGAAACCCCCAGGACACGGCTAAACACTAAAAATCAAGTCATACTTACTGAGACCCCTCATTACCACACTAGTCCAGTGATGTGATTGAGTATCTGATTCTTATTGTCCTTGTAAGTGACCTTATCCATGCTTTGCTCGCAAATGTCTTCTTTCATTGCTACAGTTTCCAGTTCTACAGCACAACACAAACTGAACTCTCTACCTCACTGTATCGGACCTGTCTCTCCAACATTGCTTGCTTCTCACCTGACGTCTGTTATTGTGTGTGTATACATCAACAGCAAACCAGCACACTGTACTTTACAGTACATACTCTATACTATTACATTTGTACACTTCAGATCTTATTTACACTTGTTTATTTGAATATATTTTTTATTAGGGATGTCAAGCGATTAAAAAAAATGATGTAATTAATTACAAGCTCTCTGATGAATTAATTTAAATTAATAACACACATTTTTGTTGTAAAAGTGTTTAGAGCAAAACTTTTTTTTTTGTACTGTTCATGTGAAATAAGGGTCACAACAAAAAAAAATACGCTGAGGTGCAGTAAGACAATGTACATACAAGCACGGGCGTCAGATGCCTTTTCCATGTCGGGGGTACCTCTGTTGGCAGTTCTGGAATGGGATGGGTGTGTGTGGGGGAGATAGATGTAGTGCAGTGTTTCTGCTAGATGCTGCACTCTGCATCTTGTATGTTTCACTCATACAAAAAGTCGCCCTCTAATTATTTTTATTCAGATTTAGCTTTATTTTATTTGGATTTTTATCAGATTCTATTTAGACTTATATTAGACTTATTTTATTTATTTTATTATTGTATTTTATCTTACTTTTTATTTTACACTACTCTGGTGTCTTGTGTCTCTCTGTGTCTGTGTGATGTGGCAGTCACCACATAAACAATTTCCTCCGGGATAAATAAATTTTTCTGATTCTGATTCTGATTCTGATAATACAATGGTTTCGGTGCCCATGCATACAAAACATCTCAAGCCTGGGATCAGGGGCTGTTCTGGCTTGGACCACCGTGTTCGCTCCTAAACACTTTGGGTTGAGGTGATACTTTAGACGTGATATACACTGATGATACAAAAATTCCTTATTGTAGATAACCATGCTCCAATCAACCATTCCAGCTTTCTGTTTTTAAACGTAAATTTTCTGTTCACTGGGCCAAGCAGCGCGTTCTCATCTCCTCCTACTAATCCCACGGCATGCAATTAATCAGTGTAAATTTTTTAATGTGTTATTTTTTCTGTGATTGATCGAAATTAATGTGTTAATTTGACACCCCTAATTTTTATATATTTATTTTCAGTACTTGGTTTTTTAGTTTGTGATTTTCTCTTTAATTTATTGGAAATATGTTGCACAGGTTCATGGATGTTTCAGGACACATTTCCAGACACGCTGTGCTTATATAACTGTGTACATGACAATTAAAGAATCTTGAATCATTTGCATTGTTCCTATGCATTTCTGAGTTGAGTTTGAGGAAAGATAGGGAACCTCTGAGGGTCCCAAGGACCGTTTTGAGAACCCCTGCTTCAGGAAATACTGACAATTTAACTTATTGATAAATCATGTTACTTCGTTTTTGTCAAACTATGTATCTATACATTGGGTTTCTTTTTTTGTTATATCAGGTTTTTAGGTCTGACTGATAGACTAAATGTTCCTCAGGGCTGTTTTTAAGCTTAGACTGCACCATAAGCTGCTCTAGTATGGCTGAATTAATGGGGGGGGTGGGTGGAAAGGATGGGTGTTATGACTCCTTATATAACTTGGCCATCCATCACCCTTTCAGTAGTTAGTTTTAATGATTGTTTGCCAAATAAAAATGACAAAATATTGGTTATATTCATAAATATTTTTTTGATTGCAACCAAAGCAGGAAACAGGATTTGTAATGTTTTCTCATTCCTCAGCCAAGCCTGATATTAAGCATGTCACATTTTGGATGCATATTTGTCATTTGTTTGTAATTTCCTGTCGCACATTCTGACAACAGCAAAAAAAAAAAATAAAAAAAAAAAAAAAACAGCCACAAAATCAGATGTGATCAATCAAGCTGAGTTGTGCATCCAGAGACAAATATGGCTTTGATGATGTTCAGACCACTCAAATCACATCTGCTGAAAAATCAGGCTTAAACTGCCTGTCTAAACAAGCTCGAAGATAGTTCTTGAATACTACAATATTTGCCCATTTTTGCCCAACTGGCAAATTGGCATTTATGGTATGTTGGAGAAATTCATGTTGGTCACATTTTAGGCAAAAATCAGTATGCAAGCCATAAGTGGAAGGTTATTTCTTTTGATTGAGGAAGGTGGAAAAATACAGGTTTACAGAGATCATCTCTTACCACTTTTCCTTTTGATCTGCTTTTTTGATTTTCTGATAAAGGTTCAAGGAGGATACAAGAGAGTGCAATATGGAAATGGATATGTCAGAGGACAAAAAGACACACACACACACACTCACATACACAGACGCAAAGCTTTTGTTCAGAAAGCTTGAATGCCCTCAATACAAAATCTGTCAGCTCTGAAACCATCAAAGGGAACCATTTGACCAAGCTGTTCAACAGGTGCTCCCTCCATCTTATGACTAAGATGTAATTTACACTGTTCTCCCATTTTTCTCAAATGTAGGCAATCAGCCAAGACATGCTTGGTGTCTGATAATTGTTCATTTTTTCCACTTTAATTTCCAAATAAAAATAGTTTTTTTTAAAGCTTAATTTTACAATCCATACAAAGGAAATGAAAATCCATCAAAATAAGAGAGATGATGCAGTGTTTACAGAACTTAAATAATTCAAAGAAATCAAATCTCTTGTTCACTCTTAAACAAAATGGCCATAATTACCTTTGTTGAACTTCTAGTAGTGTTTTACCATCTACCTGGTCACACTGCAAAACATTTGTGTGACTGAGACTTAACTAATATTACTGTTTAATTGTAAAGGAATGATTCCTTTACAAGTAAAAACAAATAACATCATAACCTCTTTAGCCCAAGGAGCTACTTTAGTTTTGAATTGGAACTACAAGGCCAATGTAGGTAACAAGTACAATAGCAAAATAACACAAAAAAGTCATACTTTGCTGTTCTAGCATCTGGCCCATATTTTTCTGCTTTCTCATGAAGGTATCTATTGCCACAACCATCATAACAAATATCTTAGAATAAGTTAAAAAAGAATGATAAGACATTCTTATTATGGCTGTATATAGCTGTAAAAACCAAAAATGAAAACGTAGATGAGGTTTTGATATGACAGAGACAATATGCACACTGTAATTCCAGCCTGGTTCAGCCTGGTTCTTGATCTTTTCTGTATGGAGATTTGACGGGCCGACAGGGATCAGCCTCAGACATTCGGCTCAGACATAATGATTAAGCAAAAGAATTAGGGAGGCAGGTCCATCTCTTAATGGGACATGAGCTGCCATCATCAGAAAGGTTATTACTCAGCCCCAGTATTAACAGCTACGACTTTCTCTCTCTTTTGGCCTTTCTGCTAGCAAGATAATTCTCTCTCTTAATTAGAAAGACTGATTTATTTGCAGCCACTCCTGTCTATGAGGGAGGTGATTAATCAAATATTGGAAGGAATATGGGCTCCATAATGAACCTAAGCATTAATGGTTTCATTGTGTTTTTTTTTTTTTTTTTTTTTACTTTTTTTTATTTTGAGAGCAAAGAAAGAACTTTCTGGGAGGAATAGCAGCGATCTTGTGCAGTGTCTCGGAAGTCAGTCTCCCCTGAGTATAAGAGTTCCTCTGTGCTCCTCTGAGTATTGTTTATGAGTAAGAAGGCCAGAGGAGATATCACAACAGCATAGGCCAGACAAACGAGGGAAGCCGAATCTGGGATTATTATTTTCTTCCAGGTTTCTCGACTTTCATCTACTCTTGAAAAAACGCTGTTTTGCATTCAGAACTTTTATAGTGGAGCTGCTGTAGAGCAGAGGTCTCACATTTGATTCATTTGCACTCTCACTTACTTATACTTGAGCATATTTGTGAAGAAGTAATGTACACTGTGGCCAAAAGTATATGGACATCCCTAATGATTACTGAGCTCAGGTGTTTCAGACAAACTCAAGCACATAAACCTTCAATCTCCATAGACAATGGCTGACAGTAGAATGAACCATAGTGAAGATCTCAATGACTTTAAACATCACATTGTCATAGGCTGACACCTTTATTTTTAATTAGAAAGGTCACCTGCACAGTTCTGTACCACTTATTATTAAAAAACCAAAAAAAACCCAAATCCTTTATTGGCTCTAAATTATACTTAATCCCTACTTAATCTGGCTCAATCCTTGATGGTGCATGAAAAGTACCAGCAGTCACTATGGTAGAAGCTTGGCTTTGTCAATAACAATAGAATAGAAATGGTGCTTTTAGATTATTTATTCAGTGTTTCAAATGTTTGGAGAAGCAGAATATTAAATAAGATGGTATTTTCTGGTAATCATCACTTTTTTCATTATTGAAAACAGTGATTCTCAGTTTTTGTGCCTCTATACTCAAACAGTACAGGATTTGATGTCAGAGCCGACTGTGTAAAGCAGGCAGAATCAGAATCACTGAGAAACAACACATAGCTTTGAGGAATGCCAAATTAGTCACAGGCAAACGTGTCCAAAAATATGGGGCTCCAAATGTTTTCGCGTGCACTTTGGCAGTTCGCAGGCCGGGCCTTTCGGAAACATTTCGCTTTCATATTTCGGCAAAGCAATTCAGCCTATTTAACAAATCAGTAGTCTCTTATTTCTGTTTCTGAGAGAGCAGAACTCGAGCTCTGTACCACTATAATTACACACTGCGGCTATTTCTGTGCTGACTGCCTGCAAATTTCTCATTTCCCTGATCACAGAATGCTCACAGGGCATTTGCATGGTGGAGCGAGAGGGAAGCCTAAGATGCCATATAAAAGCAAGCCACAAATTATAATGAAATTCAGATGAAAAGACGAACATGCTTTTTAAAGCAGTGAAATCGAAGACAGAGACAAGGCATTATCAACTAATCAGAATAAACCTCCAAAGAAGGTGAAATAACCAAGATCAAGTTTGGTGCACACGCTAATTAGAAATGATAAACAAGTCCTGTAAAAACTGCAGGGTGCAAAGAAACTTACAGCAGAAACGTTTCTTGCTCTGTCTGTTTCTGGCCTGCTTGCTCGCTTCCTCTCTTTATCCACCTTTGTTTTTAATTTATTCTCTGTATTTCTCTGCCTTGCTTGTTCTTTCTATCTTTTTTTGTTTTTCTTGCTCCCTCTTTTTCATTTCTTTCTTGATATCTCTCATTCATTTCTGCCTTATTTCTTTCACTTTTGTGTGTTTGTGGGTGCATGTGTTTATCTTCAGAACAATGTATGTTATACTAAAGAGGTGTGTGTAGGAGTTCACAAACAAAACATGTATATGATGCCCCCTCCACTCAATGCTGACTTTAGCTGAGAAGCATGTCCGACTTTAACATTAAAGCTTGAATGTGGCTCTACTTATAAACAGAAAGTGCTCTCCTGCTGATACTCTGATACCATTTCATTTTTTTGTCTATGAAGATGTACTGTAAAATATTCACACACAGCTGACATAATAAGAATTAAACACGCTTTGCCGAATTGCTGCACTCTTAGAAGTAAGGGTACCAGAAAGAGCTTTTTGTGAAGTGCCATAATTCTATGGTTCCCAAAAGATTCTTTCAATTGGATTGTTCTGTGCCGAAACCATTTCTGATTAAGCTTAAGTGTGAAGACACTTTTAAAGGTAAAAACAACAGGTCTGGAATTTGATTTTAGGCTGCTGTCACACTTTTCTTCATAGTCTCAAAAGTTATCTGATATTTATGTTTCTGTATTTGTACATACTAAAGTAGAACATTAAAACGATTTGCTGTCATAAGTCATTACTTAGTGACTCTGCAAAATAATACACAAAAAAATAAAAACAAATAAAATAATTATGTGCACACTGATAACTTAAAATGGAGGAATTACAATTATAGGACAATACTTAGTTACTCATTGTGCTATTGTCAACATTACTGCTTAGTTTTATCACACAAACAACTTTGCTTTACATTATTTTTAAGCAGTAGAACTTAACAGCTGTGAATCTGACCAAACAGGCTGTAGTGTAAAATAGTCCTAAAACTTTACATGTTGTATGTTTTCTGTTTTGTACATTTCAGTATGAAATTACTGTTTAACAGCTAGTCTACCTCACAGTAGCCTTAGTTCTGTTCCACAAAGCTGACTGATGAGGTCTGTCTTTATGTTCAGTTTATTTGTATTCTTATGTTAAGGTCATTTACATAAGACTAAATGACTGTTTGTTGTGGTTTCATTAAAAATAGTCAGCCCGTGAATGCAGCTACTCTTTCAGAAATCCTTAACCATAAATGGCTTGGTAAGAGCCACTTTTTTTTCCGTAAAACAGGTGTTTGGGTGTCTCCAACACTGACTTTGTTGCAACCACACAATCACACTCCACATTTTCTTGAGGAAATGCATCTAGTTTTCCTCTGATACTTGATATAGACCTGAAAGCAATAGAGGATGCCACTTCTAATAAACATGGTAAACATAAAAGTGACTGGTTGGGCAGTTTAGCAACTGCCATGCCATGTAAATGCTGTTTTTCATGAAATGTAGAACCTTCTAAGCCCCTGCTAAGTAAACACTAAGCAAATTGCACGGGCAGCATGTTGGAGGTCTTTGTGCTCTGGAGCGCTGTCCTTTCAGCGCCTCAGCAGGCTGCCTGCCACGGATCAGCACCACGGACAGCTCCATTGTAACCGACCACGTGGCTCGAGCAGAAAATCCTCAGAATTGACAGCATAATGTAATAAGGGGTCCGTTTTTCTGTGTGCAAAGTTCAGTAAATTCCATCACAGCAGCTGATGCTGGAAAAGTTCAAATGTAACCCTGCTTTCACTACCGTTTGCAATAGCATCCTCTCAGGTTATCACAAGCACACATGCCTCCGTTCCATTTCTATGTCTGGTTATACGGCCGGCAGCAGTGCGTAATTTGATTAGATATTGAACAGCGGCAGCGCTTTCCAGATACTAAAGTAAATAAAGGTAACGAGGAAGATATAAATGAGTACATGGTGTCTAAAATTAGGCGTGTGCAAAAAAGCATGCACACATTGTTAACTAGAGACATATTAAGCAATAAAGGGAGCAGCTGTTGACTATAGATTAGGACTCTAATCAGGGCTGCTTAATGACTTTAGCTCAAAGAGACAGCGTTTATATGAAATCATCACTCACTGAAAACTGTACCTCACTGAAAAATGTATATATAACTGACAATAAACAAGGAAATACATTTGCAAGCCTTAATGACTGCAGCGCTAGGTTTCAGTACTGCCACCTAATGAGCTCCAGGGAGTAAAATCAGGCCTTGTGATGTGCAGCTACCTGTAGGACAGCCTCATGATGTTAAAGGCTAATTCATGTATGCATTTTCGGATTGTTGCAAATCAGACCAATCTGTTTTTTGTGACAACTACACTTGCCAGAAAAGATTTGTCTCATTATTTTTCATAATTGACGTTTGCATGTACAATATACAAGTGATAATATTAGAAGTTACAGGCTTTGTTGATTTTCTAAATGGTAATAAGTGCATCCTTTACAGAGAACATACTTCTGCATGTGCCCTGAACAACATTAATGGCACATTTTGTATTATCCTGTTATTGTTACTCTAAGCAAATGAAAAAAATAGTGCACTACAATGATGGGACATACATCTTTTCATTGCTTCACATAGATGGAAAGGTTCTAAATAAGTGATGTTTGGATTCAACAGGGCCTTCAGAGATTAATTTATCCCAAATACCAACTACATTTGGTTGATTGTTTGAATGGTCATTTAAAGAAATCACCATTTAAAACAAGTTGACTGAGGTATGAGTCTTAATTGAGAAAAACAACCAAACGTGGTGGACTTCAAAGGGGGTAAAGTCTATCTCACAGCATTGGCAACATTGACTATATACGTGGATCATGGAGAGGTCAAATGCACACAAACTATTATGGTAAATTTTGAAATCATACATATCGTATATACTGTAATACATAACATGACTGTGGATACGCCAAAATATGGTAAAGTATTCTTCCTATTTCGTTTAGAGCTGCCTGACTGAAATAGCAGGGAGGACAATGTTCAGTGATAATGTATTTGTTTATTAATGTACCTCATAATTGAACTGTATTATGCTTGTAATCTGAACTGAGCCTCTGTGGAGCAGTGGAAATGCACTCTCTGGAGTGTTGGAGTACCTCTGGGATGAGTTGGAGTGGCGTTTGTGATCCATAACTAATCATCTAACACTGGTGCCTGACCTCTCTAATGCTCTTGTGCCTGAATCCTCACAGCAATGTTGTAATCTAGTGTAAAGCCTTTCTATAAGAGTAAAGGAGAGAAACACTCTTTGATTTCAAAACCTTTGATTTCAGAAGATACACGGTAAGAGCAGGTGTTTACCAGAGTCCTGCTTGTGAGATCCCATTTTAATAAAAATTAGATGCATTTCTGCAAGAAAATCCGAAGTGAGATTGCGTGGTTGCTATAAAACATTAGTTTTAAGGGCTAAAAAGTTTGTGTTAAAAAGAAAAAGTGTACTCACACCCTGAATTCAAACCAGCGATCTTTTCACTCTCTTTATTCATTGCTTGGTGCCCTACCACTGAACCACAGTTAACTTAGTGTCTCTTACCAAGCCATTCATGGTTAAAGGTGGCTGAATGTGTAGACGTGTTCAAGGCAGATTATTTTCAATTAAACCACAACAAACAGTGACACGTCTTTTTTTTCATAACTGACCTGAGCTTCAGTGTCTTGAAGTCTGTTTATGAGTCTGCTGTGTGTTTTGCTCCGTGGTTGTTGTTCCACATTTGTGTTTCTCCATGTTTTGTCACTTTCTGTCCTCCTTAGCCGTGACTCTGTCTGACACATATTTTAAGGTGACTCAACTGTCTGCTCTCTCCCTCCATACATTGCAGAGGTGACTCAACCACAAAAACAATACTTGGCCCCATGAACTGATTAAAAATCTGAATGCATGTGCACTACACCGTATTAAACCAAACACAAATCCTTTTGCCCTGTAGAACTGTGCATTGCCAGCATCACGAACTATGGACTTTGAGGAAGACACTGGGGCACTGTTTGGGCTTGAGAGGACACAAAGTGGGACTACTTTAAAATAGCAATAAGGCTTTCAACTGACCATTTGAGCACTTTTTGTTCAGCCGTGCTGATGGCAGACAAGGGGTTGACGGATAGTACCTGACACGGAGAAGGAACTCAGACAAATGAGGCAAATCTGATCTGAATGTCTAATTTCAGGTTAGATCTATTCTATCAGGATGGAACACACACACACACACACACACACACACACACACACACACACACACACAGGTGGAATGGATTCTATTAGAATTCAGCACCTGTCATTACTTTAATGACATTGATTAGCACACCAGGCACTACAGGGATGGTCTCCATGGGAGACAGACTTTGAGCCATTGCTAGATTACACCCCACCCCACGCTCGAGTGAAACGCTAGCATCTGCAGTGGTAATCAAGGTTCATCATCATTAGATATTTTATAGTCCAAGAAAATAAGACCCATATGACGGCAAAAAAAAAAAAGACAATATCCTTCACCAGGGAGTCCACTTAAACCCCAGCTTATATACTAGGTTAAATAATTACTCTGCCGACAACACCAGATACTGTGTGCATGAGTACGTGGGGTGGCATGAATGTTAGCTCTGGGTGGTCATGCATTCTATATCTCTGTCCGCCACCGGTGGCTGTAATTAGCCAATAAAAGACAAATGGACATCGCCCTGCAGAACTGCTCCTTGGTGACCCATTTAGAGCTCAGTGCAGCATTGAACACAAAACAGACACAATAGGCCTCCTTCTGGCCATATGAAACATTGTATCGAACATTGTATGTGACGCTTCTATCTCATCAAAACATACCATTTTAGCATATCGACATCAGTATCTGATCTATCTTGTGCTCTTGTGGCTTAATAGCAACCTAGCATGTAAAGCCTTATCAGAAAAGTAGAAGCTGTTGATACGGCAATGGGTGGGAGCAGAGAAGATCTATGCTTTACCATTCCCGGAGGTATCCAAGCTACACTAGCTGCTACACTCAGCCCTACTCCGACACCACGTTAACTCTTCTTACCGGATTCACTCTTTCACTTTGTCTTTCATTTTCTGGGGCAGTTGTAAAATAAGAATTCAGATATTTTAGTTGCGCATGTATCCTGACAATCTTTTTTCCTCTGCTTTTCTAATAGAAGTAGAATTGATGTTAAAAGGCTAGCCCGCTAACTAGTACATTGCAGAATAACATTGTTTCTAAGTCTCACTAAGTAATGGTGATGATTTAATTATCAAAACATATTTATCGCATGCCTCAGTATGTCTTGTAATCACACATTAGGATCCAGTTCCCATGTCTTTATATGCTGGGAGGTCACTTTTTAAATGAAAAAATATTTAAAGTATAAAATATTTCATGAAAACATATCCATTTATGCATTTATGGCTTTCATAAATGCTCCATTATATTTATGTTGTCATGGTGGCTCAACCTTAGGAGCCTTCACAGCACTTTTTTTTTGCGGAGAACCTGACTGCCCTCTACACATCTTGGTCTTTGCAAATTGTTTGTATTTGTAGCCTTTTTGTTTACTTATGAAGTCTTGCTTATTTTAAGCTTCCATTGTTTATGCATAGTTTAATAAGTGTTTACAATCTACTGCTGCTTTATGTTACACATTTGTACAGTTTAATTGTGTGTTTTTAGTGTGTGCGTGTGTGTGTGTGTGTGTGTGTGTGTGTGTGTTTGTGTCTATTCATACTCCTGAAGATTGGCATATCCTTGCTCCACCCACAACTGTGTTCTTTTATAGTGAGCTTGAAGGAACTCTACAGAATGTAAACAAATGCTTTGTAATGAGACATTGTGCCACATACAAAATGCACACATTAAGAGTGATTTATTAAAATAATAAAATTTCAGGTGATATCTGATGTGAATGCAATGTGAATGTCCATGCTGATAAGCCTGGGCGTCTATTATTTATTGTAAACTAATGTTAGTAATGGTGGCAAATGCATTGTTTCAGAATGTATAAAAAACACTAGCAACTAGTGTTCAGCATTCTAACAGCAGAACCATTTCATGTTTGTCACCAGTGAACATATCTACTGTTCAGTTGTTCCCCGTCAGTCTGATGGAGATGTTACTTTCTCTATTGAATAAGGAAAAGCACTTAAAGCATGGTTGTCCTTGTCTGAGTTCTGTCAATATTGTACTTGAGCAAGAACGAGATTTATGGACTTCAATGCTAAAACAGCCTCTGAGTCTCTGAAATAAGCAGAATACTAATAAACACCCCCATCTGCCATCTGCCTCTTATTTGTATAATGGACAGAGGTTACTTACATGTAATTGATAAAAGCAGCTATCTGAGTTCTGTACAGTTCTACAGATCTGTTCTGTAACTGTTGTAACATTGTTACACAAAATCTCATTCAACACAATGGACATACTAATGAGAAACTGTTGCATCTTTGGTTGGAGTTGCTTCATGATGCTGAATTTAACATTAATCTTCTGCATGGATGCCCTTCAGAATGAGGTAGTTTTATGTTTTAAAGCAAATTTTTTTAGCTGCTTTTATCTTGAATGCAGTAGGAAAGTTTTTTTTTGTTTTGTTTTTTTTCCACAATGAACAATTTGAACCTCCCAACTGTTCTCAGTATCTCTATGTAATAGCACAATATCACCTTATGATCTAAGGATCAGTGTCCCTAATATATGGAGTCCAAATAAGGGTAGTCTAGGTGTTGCTTCATTGTTAGTCTTAGAAAGATGGTGCCAATGTGGAGGCTCGTTTGGGCGAGAATATTGTCATGTTATAAACAATTGAAGTTTCATCAAAATATTTTAAAGTCATTATGAAGCTGAAATCATATTGAAGTGTGTATCTAAGTGAAACAGGATATTTGGAAATAAGTATGGGTGGGACTTAGGTTTATTCATCGGGATTTGAGCGGATAGTGAAATGTGTGCATTCGAAAAAGAAATCGGAAACTTGTTGGAAGCGAATCCAGTTTTGTTGAAAGGATGATTTGTTTTGCAGTCTAGCCTGTTAGCACCCATGTTGCTTTCAATTTTCTGACACCTTCATAAGATTTAAAAGAGAAAAGACTTTAGTTTATCATTCAAATAATATTCAGGGCAAATGTTTCTATTTTGACATGCACAAGAGTGACTGGCCAGGGTGTTTATGTGTTTGTGCACTTCAGTGACCCCACTCAGCTTAACATGACCAACAATTAACAGCATAAAAGCCCTGAAATAACTAGTAAGTGATTATTTTGCAATGATTCCAAAAATGAAAGTGAAAGCGGGAGAGGAAATCCAGTGAGCAGAGTGGCAGTGTGGTAGAGGGTTGTCTGTGAACAATCTGCCATAGCTGAGGTATGTGTACATGCAGCTAGAAACAGATGTGAAGACTGGTGAACATGCCATAATAAAACTGGCTATAATGAGATTTTTCATGCCCTTCGTACCAAAAGTTGATCAACGATCACAACACTTCAATCAAAGGGTATGGAGGAACAAGAGTTTTGTCTTTTGAAAGTTAAGATGCAACGCAATGTGATTTATATGACAAAGGACATAAACTAATGAAGTGAGAAAGGCCTGAAATTTTGGGCTGAAAGTCAAATCACCCTGTTGAGTTTTGAGTTCAAACCTGACCTGAGCTAGACAAAATTTTCTTTGGATCCAGCCTGACCAGAGCCAGACCATCATCTCCCAACACGAAGAATAAAAATTCATTGTTAAACGACTACATAGCGTCCAATTTCTGAATTAATTCTCCCTTTCTAAATGTATTTTTGAAGAAATGCCTTATACACTGCACATTTTTTTTTATTATTAAAGGCCTCAGTGCTACATTCTGTCAGTGAGTGGGTGACTCCAGAGAGAGGAGGAATAAAGTAAAGGGAAAAACTAAAGAAGGGGTAAATGAAGGGTAAAATCTGTTAAAAGTGGTTGGCAGGCTGTGAGAACCCGAATGTAAAATTTTAACCTGCCCCGTTGGGTTTGAATGAACATTTTGAGCTTTAGTGTAGCTGTCTTGTGGATGGTCATGAATGGCTGCTCTGCCACTCTGCAGGAAGTCTTGCACACCGCTTTATATATAAGTCACATTTTAAAGCGCTTTAGCTTTCCTTAAAGTTAATCTGGAAGCACAGGAGTGAAGAATGTGAAGAGAAAGGAACATTTACCATTGGTCGTGTCATCTCCACTGCACAATGACTGAATGAGCACATTACTGTGAACCACCACTTCTCGGAAGATGACTTGTTTGAGCATAGCTGTATTAGACAAAGACAGATAGTGATAACTAGGATAGCAAACTAATGATAAATTTTTTTCAATTTTAAAATTCTTCTCCTGGTTTTTAAATGTGTGAATGGACTCGCCCCACCTTACCTTTCTGATCTGGTTCAGCCTTATGTTCCCTCTCGGTCCCTAAGGTCTGCTGATCACCTGACCTTGGTTGTCCCAAAAACTAGGCTGCGGCTCAGAGGGGATCGGGCTTTTGCAATCACGGCTCCCAAACTCTGGAACGATTTACCTTTGAATATTAGGCAGGCTTCTTCTCTCCCCATTTTTAAATCTCGTTTAAAAACACA
>JBBJLS010000105.1:0-18402 GCA_037577275.1 Bryconaethiops microstoma | reverse complement strand
CGTCGAGACTCTTCTCAGTCTTGGCCCCCCAGTGGTGGAACGAACTCCCTCTTCCTATTAGATCCGTGGAGTCCCTCTCTGTCTTCAAGCTTAGCCTGAAGACTCACCTCTTCAAAGAGCACTTTTGTGACTAACCATGTTTCATTTCGCTTTCTCCTACTAAAAATTGTTTAGGTGTCGTTTGTCGAGAGTCTAGATTTAGTGAGCATGTAGTAACTTGGCTGAACAATGGATGTGGACATGCTCTTATTTTGTCATCCGCGCTGCACTCCCATCACTCTGCTCTTAAGGGATGGTCACTGGAAGTCTGCCTACTCTTGCTATGTAGGATTGGCTTTCTGGCTTTTGTTTCTTTAAAAGTGACAAGACAGCTCTCACAGTTTTGGATCCCTCCTCTAGTGCTGAACACAGTCTCTGTATAATGTGACCAGCTGGAATACGGCCTCCAGTTGTGTCATTTGTCAGTGCTATTTCTTCAATCATGCTATAGCCTGTGATGGGGCGTTCAAAGCCACTACTGGGACTGGGACTAGGACAGGTATATCGATCATTCCAGCCACAGCATCTTTGGACAAAGTGGATTCAATATCCATCCATCCTTCATATGGGATGTCTGTTCCATTTGCACTTAAGAGCTCCAATGCTCTCTCTTCAAGCAACTCTCTCACCAGTCTCACCTGGCATATCTATTGATACCTGCAAACCAGTGACCCACAATATTGTAGTGTCTTAGGGATGCTCGAACTACTTGGGCCATTTGTTGTTGCTTACCAATGAAAGAAGTCCTTTAGCTAAACACATCCACTTTTCTTGTGTTTCTGCAGTATGAAGCAGGGTTTCAAGTTTATTTGTGTTTGCTGAGACATTTTTCATTTGACCACCTGATGCCCAGTATTCAGTGCTGCTGCACTTGTAATAGTGATCACACTTTCTATCAAGGACACTGGATACATAACACTTCTGACACTATCTGCTGTTTTCAGTTTTAGGCTGCATTCAGTAGTTCTGGGTTTGGCCTTCCACTCACTCAAATCAGTTGAGGCATATGGCTTTATCTTGGTCAACCTTCTCCAACAGCGTGTCACGTTTATTCATCTCACCATTTTGTGCTCTGTGTCTGGTTTGCCCACATGTTGTCATTTGCAACCTCTGCATTTTCCTCACTAATCAATGCCACTTTGATCATTTTCATGAAGACCAGTCTGTTGAGAAACTGATTCCTCTGAACTGTGCTTTCTGAAGTAAAGACAGTTTGTTGTCTCAGATCCATTGCTCTCACTAAAAGCTGAATGGGAATTTATTTGGCTCCTGAACAGTGCGTGTGAGAGAGTGATAAAGCTCTGTTTCATCCTTCTCAATGTAATGAATACATAATATTTGTCTGAGAGCTTGTAATGTCAAGCCAACTCTACTTCCAAGATAACTCTTCAGCGTTCTTTCTGCAACTATCGCTTGGATGAGAGCTTCTACCACTTTACCCTCATCTTATCCTTTTCCCAAAGCTCTTCATATTTGCCTCTCCAGACTGGTGCATGTTTGGTTCACCAGTCTGTTCAATTATTTTAAAATCTTTTCTATAAAGTGGATGGATGTAAGCAACATGGTGACTAGCAACAGAGGCTGCTTTGGTTGCCTTTGGGAGAGAATTTCCTATTTCTGGTTCATTTGAGTTACTGGCCGCGATCTCATTATCGTCCACCAGGTGGTACTCCTGCCCCATTCGTTGAGACTGGGATTCATCTCCACAGTCAAATTTCTTTTCAAATTTCTCTATTTTAACTGTAGCAACTGGAGTATTTAATCTTCTTGTGATGTAACATATTAACCTTCTAAATCCTGGAAAATATGCATCATCAGCTGCAAGGGATACTTTTACTTTTCTTATATCTCCGCAAACACATTTCCCCAAACGGATGGCGTTTGTTGTACTTTAGGCATGTAAGTAGTTTTACCTTCACTGTTTCGTTTGGAGCACAGCACAGCATTGAAACGTTGGAATGCTCGGCTGACAGTTAACTCTCTGCAACGTAATATGCTCCAATTCTGTACTGGAGTGACATAGTCGTGCGTTATGGTTGTTTCGTGTAAATAACACTCGCCAACTCCACGCGCTGCAAACCCGCTTCTCTTTACTTCTTTTGCATCTGAGGATCTCAGACCTCCCGAAAGGGGTGCAAACTAGAAACTAAGCATTAACAAAGTAAAGTGACAATAAGAATACACTCATCTTCTGCTCCAACTCAGTAAAAAGTAAAACATTAGATCGCAATACTGGAATCTATCATTTTGAAGAAGCTCTGACCCAGTCATCTTCCCATCCCAGTTTGGCCTTCCGTTGACTATAAGTGTCATTTTACTTTATAAGAATACAGGGTACCCTATTGGCACATTTAATTAAGATATTGTAATTGCTGAATTATTTTCTGTGTATTTTTCTCAGCTGAATCAATCTCATGAACCAGTTTGTGATTACTTTGATATGACAGCAGTAGTAATGACATGAGGTGGAAAGCGTTAAATGATGCTGCAAGACTGCATGCCATGAATTAGATTAGTAAATAATGTCAACCTAAAATATCCAGCAGGTGGCAGCACAGTGTTGCTACAAGCAAATTTTGGACTCTGGTAAACCATTATACAATAATAAGGAATATAGGCACGTTATGGATAAGTTCCATGGTCAGGAATAAAGTAAGATTAAGTTCTGGACTACTCAGCGTTAGTCCTTATCCTGGAAACCAGACCTTTTAATCAAAAGTACTTTAAAAACTGCTGCAAACAGCTCAAATGACTCTGTGTGATTGATAACGATGACAGCATTTCCAAATTCATTTCCAAATTTCCAACTGATGACCAGTTCAGGTTCTGGAGATGCACCCCCTGGAATGTACAGGAGCTCTGCTTTGCTGGGATTTAGCTTCAGGCGACTTGCTGTCATCCAGGAGGATGTATTATTCACACATGCAGCGATCTGGGCTGAGATCTGAGAGTCACTGAGAGGAAAGGAGAGGATGAGTTGAGTGTCATCAGCATAACAGTAGTAGGAGGAAACACGTGAAGATACAATATCACCAAAAGAGCAAGTGTGTAAGGAAAAGAGAAGAGTTCCAAGCGCTGAGCCTTGGGAACACCAGTGGTAAGTATCATTTTACCTGTTACTCCAGTTAAACTCGCAGTAACGTGTTCCTTGACACGGGCCTTTTAAACCTTCTGAATTTGTTTAATCAGTTGAGTGTAAACTGGGTTTTAAATAAGACGGATCCTCACTTATGCAGACTTGCCCAGCATGAAGCCACTGAGAAGCAGTCTTACTGAATACATCATGGCAGTATTCAATACATCGTAAATCTCATGCTAATCCTATGCTCAACTATTCTTTTTCAGATCTCAACACCTACTTATAGAAACTTTTATGCATGCATCTCAAAAGATAATTGGATAAATGCACAATATGTAGAAAGTTGGCATGAAAAGAGCATAACATTCTGTCTGTGCACAAGCCATATGAAGAAATAGCAGAAAAAAGAAAATGCATTGTATTCATCTTAATAGAAGTTTAAAAAATGAATGTTTCATATTGCATAACATTTAAACCACTTTCCTAATGTAGTGTCGGGAAGGTTCCCCTCGTGTAGCAAAATCTCTGACCTATTGGGGCGTGGACTCCACAAAACCCCTGGAGTGGTCTCTGACATCAAGACAGTAGCTAGCAGCAAATTGTCTAGACAATTTGTCCCAGGTTAAAGTCCCTCAGATCCTCACTAACTGTTCATTTGCTGCCTAATATGTTAATATATCGACCACTTGACTGCTGCCAAACAGTTCTGTTCCAGGTCTGACATTGGTCTGAGTTCTTTGCTCCAAAACAGATCCAAGTGGTTTAAATGCTCATCTACAATTCCTAGACACATATTGGTGCTTCTTCTGTAGCTTAGGAGTTTAGTGTGGTGTGCAGGAATGGAGGTGATTGCAGCGCAGTTCACTGCTTATAGTTCCCTCTTGCATGGTACAACTGTCCAGGGATGATTAGCCTATGATTCCATTAAATTTCCACTTGCAGATTATTGAATAAATGTACCAGACAGTCATCAGCCCATGCCTCCCGGTTATGGCACCTCTTCAAACGCAGCCGTCCATACGTGTTAATTGCAGTCTACCCCACCTCATGCAAACCCATAATGAGACCCCATCAAACTCTGTCAATTGTGGTAGTGCTGTCTCCTATGTCTACAAGGTATCCTCTGTGTCTGGTGACTACACATTCCAGATCCTTTCAAACTGAATGATTTACATACCCATGGTCTGCACTTGTACCAAATTATATCCAAAGTGGACCATTTCTGGATTCTTAACTTTTTTTGTCACTGAGTATATATTGCCAAGGTATTTCTTGGCAGTGCATCCCTAAACTACCTTTGATAATCTGTTTTTCCTTGTTGGCACTTTTCACACAGTCCCTTAGTGGACTCTCTCTCTCTCTGCCTCCCTCCCTCCCTCCCTCCCTCTTTCTCTCCCTCCCTCTCTGCTTCTTTGCCTCTCTCTCTCTCTCTCTCTCTCTCTCTCTCTCTCTCTTTCTCTTTCTCACTCTCTCTCTCTCTCACTCTCTCGTCCCTCTTTCAAACATACAAATCGAGTGCTGGGTCAGAGGCATCCTAAATTAAGCTGAAATGAGGGAATGAGAGAGGACAGGAAGGAGGGAAGGAAAAGACAGAGAGATGGGGGACTAAATGAGAGAGAGAGAGAGAGTGTGTGCAAGACAGAGAATGCAGATCGATGCCTCTTGCTGCTTCAGCATGTAAAGGTGAGAGCAAACCGAAAAAAACAAAGAGTACACACAGACCAGAAGAGAAGAGAGGAGAGAAGGAGAGCAAAAGCGAGGACCGAAAAAGGGAGGACAGAGAAGGGGAGGAGAGTGGAGGACAGCATCCAGCCGCCCGTCTCTATGAGCATGGCCGCTCCCCGCTTGTGTCAGGCTTATAAGAGTGGACAGGTGTTTTGTTTGAAGCTCACGTGCAGACGTGAGTCATTTCAGATGAGCAGCCACTTCACTTTCCTCACTTAAAGGACCTGAAGGAGAGCAGCTGCATCTTCAGGGATTTTGCAGGAAGAGCAGCAAGGGCTGGAAGATGCTTTGGAGTTTCAGCTTTAATACGTAAAGGTAAGTTATGGAAAATTGCTGTTCTGTTGGAAGTCTCATTTTGGTGCAAAGTTGGTCTAAGGGCTTGTCTTGTCTTTGTAAAAGATCATGCATGCTATTTCAGATTTGGAGTTTCTGGCTTGGGGTGTCCTATCTCTGCCAGATCACGTATGCTAATTTGGGTCCTGTCACTCATGGGTGCACTGGGATGAGTCTCCCAGATTGAGATTGGAGCAGTTGTCGTATTTTTTGGTGACCACAGCCCACTGGCGTCCAGAGTCCACAGGGGTCAGCCTGACATCCACGACATGACATCAAAAGAGCAGCACCCGAGGGAACAAGTGACAGGCCAATCCAGTGCGGTGTTTACGCATAGCTGCTGGATAGGGGATCAGGGAATTGGGGGGGGG
The DNA here is from genome assembly GCA_037577275.1 of Bryconaethiops microstoma. Taxonomy (NCBI): domain Eukaryota; kingdom Metazoa; phylum Chordata; class Actinopteri; order Characiformes; family Alestidae; genus Bryconaethiops; species Bryconaethiops microstoma. The sequence continues at coordinate 12,855 of JBBJLS010000105.1, read as the reverse complement.
GGGGGGGGAGGAGTTATTGCTGAAAGTAAGTAAATGTGATGAGGCCTTTCATGCAGTCCCACTGCAGCTATAGTGTTTAACCCCTTCTACACTAAGCTAATAATCTGAAGGTATATTATCCAGTAGTCATTACTAATTACAAAGTAATTACTGTGAACACAAAATGGTATGTACTTGTTGGAAAAATTGAAGTGCAGGTTCACATATGGGTCCTAATTGTAGTAACTTTATAGTGGTTACTGAATCATTCATAGTGGGTGAGGGTTACTGAATAATGCATAGTATTTTATAGTTACTGAGTAGTTAATACTGGAAAATCAGTTTCAGAGTATTAGGCCTTCAGTTTAAGGGGTAAATGTATGGTTTATCACCCCCCTCGGCTCCCTCTCCACGTTTAAAAAAAAAAAAAACAGCTGCTGGTTTGAGTCATGCGTCAGTAAATTTTCCGTCAGTCACTGATTAATCTCCCCCCTTTTGTCGGGACTTAATGAAGTCGTTAGCTTTCATGCATAAATTATCAACCTGCCTAAGGTGGGCTAAATGAGGGGATGTGGTCAGGCATGGGGCCAGGTAGCAGCAGTGGACGCAGAGCCAAGCACAGTATCTACCGCTTTTGTCCTGATTATTTGCATGCCGTTAAATTGACATGCAATGTAAACAGAGTTATCCATCCAAACCCTGGTGATGGGAAAAACTGTCGCTGGAGAACTGACATTTATATGCATCAGCTTGTAGAGTTTAGCACCCTTGCATTTTCTCACCCAAAATTAGTCACCTTAATAGCTCTCTCTCTCCGTTGCCCCTTCTCTCTTTCATTGTACTGCTCTCTCACTCGCTTCTCTGAATCATCCAAATCAATTGAGTGTGTATGCAGTTCAGGCATTCTGTCATCAGGTCACTGGCTGAGAGACAGCGTTAACAGAGTATTACAGTAAAAGCAAAAGCAGCTTCTTTCATATTTCATGTTTTTATTTCGCTCCTCTAGACTTTGGCATAAGACCTTTCCTGATTTGGGGATCCATTGACTCTGCTATGCATTTCCTACATGGGAAAGTTTCCTCATGCATGGCAGTCATAAGTAATGATTCAATTATTTTCTAAATGTCAGTGTTATATTGGCACAGCAATAATGTGGTGGACTTGCTTGATGTTAGCAAGATTAACCCAGCACGCAAAGAACAATGCACTACAGCGTCACCTTTCATAGAGACCTATCTGCTGTTGAGATTATATTCAGTGTGTAATATACAGTCCCCAGTCATACTTCACATTAGTTGTCTATAATAATTATGTAGTATAAAAGTGTAGCTACAGATGATGTATTAACTATTACAGCTGGATTACTGTAGTATGACAATACAAATGTTTATCAAAATCAGTTTTTACTGTGATTACTTGTAATTACAGAAACAAAACTAAAGTTCAACTAAAGTAATTACATAAGCTCTACTATTTTAATCCATCTGCATAACATGAATATATAACCAGCCATTGTTAATGCATACTTAATTAATGTGTAACTACAGATTTATTAGAGACAATTTAAAGTGGGACCCAATCATAAAAACTGATTATGTTTCATTTGGCATTTTTCCTTTTTATTGTCAAGTGGCTCTATTGCATATATAGGAACATCCATATCTGAGTCACTTCGTCCATTTACTCCCACCGACAAATTCCGATATAACCTCATTTGATTATTAAGCTATGCTGATATTTCATTATTGAGAGAACCTTCCTTATCAGTATTCAAACAAATGGCTTTGTGCAGCACAGACCAAGCTGTTGATTCATATACTTGAGCTGTTGTCATGTCCTAAACCAACTGTGCTTGTCAAATTATTTTCCTTCACGCTCACCCAGTCAAATGTCATCCTTAAAAGTAGGCTTGTCCTTTTCCCCTCAGATACAAACAGTTTGGCCAAATGCCCTAATAACTGCTGTGGTGTCGAACTGAGCCGGTCGCCACGGGGATGGGTCGACGAGCCACAGACCTGACCACTCCTGTGCCAGTTCTGGGAGTGCCAGCTCTGGTGGGGGTCCGTGGCTGGAGGGCTATGACATGGACCCATCAGTGTAACGTCGGAGTACAGACTTCACCTGCTATAAGGTAAGAACTGCATGACATAGCATTTATAGCAGAGTAATTGACACAAATTTCCCCTTGCCCCAAATTAATCAACCAAAACATGTAAAGTACTTGTTTGTAATGGTAGGGTTAGGGTTAGGGTTGGTGCAAATGTGGTCCCAAAGATCGAATTTTGTGCCTTAAATAAATACAATTTAATAAATACATTTAGTAAATGTAATACAGTTGTGTTCTCTAACTAAATGTACTTAAAATGTGAATTTTGTTTTCACTGTAGCATTGTTCATTATAATGCTGATACCAGAATATAGCAATATATTTACCTGGAATTTTAATCATATTTCACAGGCCTCCTTCACGGAGCTGCCATTTGCAGTCTGAGGCCCCGCAGACAGACACGATTACCATCAAGTCAGAGAAGAAGGAGAGCATCCCACCCAACGGGCACATCCCTAATGATGTGGGTACAGAGGAGGGGGCCAAGAAGGGACAGAAAAGGAGCATTTTTGTTAAACAGAGGAGTCTTGAGGCAAAAACAAAGAAGGGTGTAACGTTTCAAGGTCTGGATGGTGATGTACCTGAGGATGCTGGTAAAGGCGTCAAAAGCGAGGTGCATTGCCACGCTCGGACAATCAAAACCAACCCTCACTTGCAAGGGGGCATGGCCAACGGCAGGGTAAAAAGGAGGAGGGACATCCGCTTTGCCAATGGAAGCGTGGTCGACTCTGAGGCAATTGGCGGGATCAGCAGTGACATCAGCGAGGGAGAGGAGCCAACTCAAGGGATTCAAAATACAGTGCACTCTGGGAAGAGGAGAGTTCCTCCATGTTCCCCACCACATAGACTTCCACTGAGAATCTGCAGCACTTGTGGAGGGAGGCAAAACCCAGTGGCTGCAGTTCTTTACACCAACACCCAGGGTGCCACTTCACCCACATCTGCTGGGTCTGATAGCCTTAGTTCCAGCCCAGCAAATGCTTTCTACCCTGGGAAGGACTCGGGAGGTTCACTTTCACCCCTAAACATGCAGATGGAGAAATACACTACCTACAAAACTATGCAATTGGACAAAGGGTTTGCAGCAATGATACCTCCACCTTATCCAAATATAAACATTAATAATGACCAGTCATTATCATCTACACAGGAGACTGAGGTGTTTAAACTTGGCAGACATGCATCAACTGGAAGATTCGTGGGTGCGGTCTTTCCACATTCAAATATGGACACGTCAGTCACTTATGCCACTTACACATCATCTCCAAATACACACACAGTTGCAGTGAGTGTGATTCAGGAGGTGGGCACACATACACATGCAGCCCTCTGTCCTACTTCACAAAAACCTACTTCAGTGTCACACACAGCCCAGGCACCCAGAGCCCCCATGCTAACCTTGCCCACAAACTCGCACAAACACAGCATAGTGTCAACTCAAGCTGAAACATATACTCACTCTAAACCTCTAACCTTTGTACAGCTACACAGGCAATCAGACATTAATTCCATTCTGGCAGACACACTTGAAAAATCCACCAAACCTAAAACTTGCAAATTGATAACCACAGCAGACACAGTCCAGCCCATTACACCAAAGACCACATCCCAGATTCATAGTAATGTACATCCCAAAGGCATTTCCCTCACTTCTCAATCAAACCACACTGACACACATTCTAAGCCTTCAGCCACCCTGCATTCACCCACAAACACCGAGGATCAAAGCTTAGCACGGAGTCATTTGAATGCAGTTTTCAAACCTTTGAGCACTTCACACCCTAATACAGATGTCAAACTCCCAAATGAATTAGAGGCCAGGCAAAACATACACCCAAGACCTTCCATCTCAGTTGCAAATACAGGCACTAAACCTCAAAGCTTGTCACAAATCCATTTTAGCACAGACCCCAAGCCCTCAGCCACCTCAAATTCTAATTACTCCAGAGCTTGTAGCACATCCACATATACTCAAACACGCTCCATGACTAGTGATACATGCTTGGGCACAGATACGCAAACATCACATTGCACAAATCCGCACACAACCACACACTCCAAGCCTTTCAGTGCTGCTGCACCCTCTGACTTGCCTGTATCACCTCACTGCACTCTCCTGGATGTAGACATGCTCTCAAAAACTCATAGCATATTTAGGAACCAAAGTGGTTTGCACTGTAAACTGTCCCACACCTCTTACACAGCTAACCATTCTGACCCTGCTCTTGACCCGTGTCCTGTCACAACAATGAGCCTTTTAACCCAGTCCAACACGGCTGAAACTACTCAAGCATTTGTGGAACTGCATTCAAACAGTACGGAACAGCTTAAAGCAGGCCATAATGGCCTAGGAGTGGCTGTGCAAGAGACTAATGCTTTGTCTATCACAGAGAATCTAGAAAACAGAACTGGTGAAACACCAATGCTAACTACAAGCTTGGCCAAAGTAACAGCTGAGCCACTGGTGGATGTGAAAACAAGATGCAAATTCATAGAAGATGAAGGGGCAGATATTCATGCTAGCAACAAATCCCCTGTAAACTCTGAATCACAAATAACACACCAGCAATTCGTACCTCAGCCTTCTATATCACCAAGCATACCCAATACATTCTGCCCACGCACTTGCAGGCCTCCCAAACCTTCCCGTGCACCCCCACTCCATCCAGCATTTGAATTATTAATTGAGGTCACTAGAAACAGAGGCACAAATGCAAATTCCAAGCCAAATCCACACCTGCCTTCTCCTCATGCTCTTTCTGGATCACAAACACAGAATTTAAACACGCTCAGAGACACTGAACCACAACCAGAGTTAGAGATTGATTCACAGGCCAGTGTTGTGTTACCCATTAGTGGACATATCCCAAATGGGCGCTGTGCTCCTACACACAACCACCCTCCATCTTTAGCCCTGCTGCTGCCCACATCTCTGGAATGTGGTGGAAATCAGGACCCTCAGAAGAGGCTAGAGAAAGTGGAGGCAAATCTGCAAGCCAACCAGGAGAGGATTGCAAACTTGCTCAATATCATCCAGGACCTGGAGATGAGCCATGCGCTCAGCAAAGGGTGAGAGAGAGTATAACAATGAGAAAGGAACAGTGAAAGAGATTGAGAGAGAGAGAAAGAGATTTTTGGCAAAAGCATTACACAGAGGTGTGCATAGGGTACTGAGAGTGTTATAAAGTGATCGCAAGCAATATCAAGAGCAGAGCAGCATACAGAATAGCTTGTCAAATGCGTTTTCCTCTTATAATACAGTTGTCAGCTCTATGAGAGAGTCCATCACTTTTTAACTGGCCTTTAAACCTAGTAGAAAGGTGATTGAGGGACTGAAGGCACGACAATATTTGCTTCATTCTTCTCCCTGCCGCCACCTGTTGCTTTTCTTCGTAGACGCCGAGTCTTCCGGACTGGCCGGGACCTCAGTGACTGCTCCACCTGCCAGGAGACAGCATGCATCATCTACAGGTGAGGGACATCTCACAATCTGTCAGATCTGCCCAACACAGGATAAGCTTTATGCACCTAAACTGTACACTTAAAATCAAATTTGCATTATGTTTCTCTTGACAAGATGTATTCCCCTTTGCAAGAATGTCTCAGTGGTCTAACACTAACTGATACAAATTAATTAATCACTCAGTTTAGCCACTCACAGTGGATTAGTGGAGTATAAGCTTCTGGCATTTGTTATCTACATTAACCTAGATCCAGAATGTTCAAATCAAACATGTCTTCGTTGTGCCAATAGTTTTTAACAAGACTACTTACAATGCAGAAAAACCCATGCACTTGCTGACTTGCTCTCTCTCCCCTAGTGTGGAGTATGACTTCAGAAAGCAGGAGCGGCGGTTCAGGGAGGTCTTAGAATTTCTGGATTCCCCAGTGCGAGAAATACAAGGCCCAGGAAACCCCATCGTCCTCTCCTTCCTCACCTCCCAGAATCAGAATGAGGTATCCTTGCTGCCCAGCATCCAACCTGAGCCAAAGCCCAAGGCCAAAGTAAAGAGCAAGAAGTTGTGCAGAAAGTTCTTTAGCTGGCTGCCACGAAAGGTCCACAGGAAGTAGATCCGTCCTTCTGGTCCTCTTCTCCATACTCTCAGATGACTCATGAATGGCTCACCAGTCCTCTGTGAGGGTTATTAACCATAAGAAAGCTTCCAGTACCATGATTCATCCACTTGAATGGGTCTGAAGAAGCCAAAGCTTTCTGCTTCTACTTACAGTCCAGAGGAGGGACAATGAACCATGTCATTCAGCGATGGAATCTACTGAAATGAAATTGCACTACACAGTACGCTCCATACCAAGTTTGCAAATTGCATAACTTTCTACTCTGACCACTCAGACCTTTCACCCGAGTAGTGACATGCTTGTCCTGACCAGTTAGGCTCCTCATTTGGTGAGTTGGTAAGCAGACAAACATCACAATGGCAGGTTCCAGGACTATTTTATTATTTTAGGGAAGTCTAAAGTAAACTGTGGTCAGCTATTGAGACCAAATGTGAAAGAAAATGGCTTTGGTGATCATATGGCCTTTTGTTGAGCATACACATCTAATCTTCATTACAATAAAGCAAAGATTCAAGTATATTCCTTGCTATAAGTTATTTTGACCTTCTTCAGCGAGACTCTTCTTCATCCTAACATGCAAGGCTATACTTTTAGTTTCAGAATTAAGGGGTACCATGAAGCAGTAATTTTATTAAGTGTGATACTGACCTATTCTATGCAGTTTGGCAACAAGTAATGGCAATGTATAGCTAGAAAGTTAACAGTACTGAGGTTAGTTGTGGTCTTACTTCACCTGATGTAGCTTTGAATACTGCAAACAAATATAATTAATCTCAACAAAAATAATTCTTCTCACTCAGTGATGGGACACATCTTTCAGGACTTAGCATACCAAGCCTCAATCATATAATCAGTCAGTCAACTTTGTAGCAAGAGTAGATCACCTCTAATTCCACCCCCCAGACCCCCCACCCCCTGCCTTTTAGGTCACTTTTAAAGTCAGCCAACTTTTTTTTGGAGTGGGGACATGCCATTTCCACCTCTAGTGGAAACTCCAACTACAATGCAGACTGTCCCCTGCTTTTACACAAAACACCCACTAGTAAGACAGTACGCAGTTGTCACAGCAGCACCCCCAGCCTTTGGTAGCATGAGGCGGTTTAGTGAGACTCAGTGGGCCCTCGGGAAAGTGCCCGCATGCTGGAGGTCTCAAAAGCCCAGAACAATCTGAGGCCTTACAGGCTTTTTAAAAAGGGCTTGGGATTGAAACAAAGGCATGCCGGAAGGGTTCACTGAGGCATGATTAAACCGGCTATGAATTTATGTGGGGTGCACATTCATAGTCTCTCTTGCGCTGTCTGTTTTTTTTCTATGTATTTGAATATCTTACTGAAGTCCACCTGCTTTCTTCCCCGTAACACACACACACACATACTCTATTCATGCTCTAGTAACTTTCTCTGATGAATAAGCTGCAGCTAGGGGCGGTGTGCCATTTTGGAAAAAGATTTTGTCTCAACTTAGATTTCAAGAGAAGAAAAAAAAAGAGAGCAAGCCGACCATCTAGCCGCAGCCGCTGTAATGTGACAGGAGCTTTAAATGTCAGGGCTCTGTTCAGCTACACTGCAGGCTCCGGACCCCTCTCTCCATGACAAAGAGCAAGTGGCCCTCACGGCCAGCCTTCATGCAGCACAGAGGCCAGATGCCAACAAGGTCCAGAGGAAGGGCAGAGTTACTAGCCAGACTCTGCTTAATTTGTTTTCGGCACAGGCAGCGTTACATGGGCCTTCTGATAAATCTATGACCCTTCAAATGACACACGTTTAAAAATGAACCTTGCATCTGATGCAATTATGTATCATCTGCTGTTAAAAAAATTATATATCAGAAAATCATTTCTAAAACAAAACATACAGTAGTGTGCAGTTGCTGGCAGCTGATCAACAGCTGTAACTGCGGCAGTAGTACAGTGGACATGATTTATGGGTCAGAGTGTCCGCACTGCTACAGATTGCTGGAGTGTCTTCCTGTCTGCTGGTGTGTCAGGGAGCCTGAGGCAGAGAAGTGGAGTTTGAGGCAATAATAAGCGTGTGTGTGACTTTATGTACCTACCCCCTCTCCTGTCTGTCTTGATGTTTCTCAGCAACTGTAACCTCTCTCTCTTTTTCTGTCTCTTACTCCCCCCCCACACACATACACACACACTTTGTTTTGTATTCTCTCTGTTGTTCTCTCTCCAGCTTTAGCCTCTCTCTCTCCAGCTGCAGTCTCTTTTTCTCTTTAAATGGAATCAGTTGTGTCTGTTTGAGTTAGCTAAAACAAGCTGGAGACAAGCTGTGTGTGTGTTTGTCTGTCTATGTGCATGGGACATGGGTGCACTTGCCCCCCACCCTTGTTTCCAGGGGGCGCTGTTGTTTTCATGATGGTGATGGTGTGTGTGTGTGTGTGTGTGCGTGTGTGGTGAAAGCGACATTCCTAGAGACAAGAATCAGAGGAGACAGAACAAGGCACCAGGGCACAACTGTCACACACACACACACACACACACACACACACACACATCTCCACATAAACACAAAAAGAATATACATACACATACACAACCAAGGAACCACAAAACAGAAACATAAATACTTAAAACACACATGTGTAAACACAAACATGTAGTAACAACAGAAGTAACTAATGGCATATTCAAAATATTCTCTTGACTTTTTTAAACAGATAATCAAATTTGTCTATTTACGTAACGCTGGTTTGTTCAAAGTGACCTCATCAGTCAGTCTCACAAAAATCACTGAAAAAAGAGGAAAGAAATCAGAAAATCTCCAAGAGTGTTCAGGTAACAGATTTCAATGAATATTTGACATGTGGAGAAATAAAGATGCATATGCAGGAGTTTGGTGATTTGGTTTTAGTGTGAAAAACAACAAAAAACAGCAAATCCACAGGGCAAGAAACAAGGATCAAGCACTAGCCTGTGTCGCATAGGGTAACAATACTAAGATCAGATGGGAAAAACCCTTCACTGAAAACAATACTTTAATCAGACAAGCACAGGTCTTTACAAGGATACATAAAATGTTCATGCAGGACCAGGGGTCGGCTGCACACACACACATGATGAGTGGGGCTTACACAAAACAACCACGGATTCTGCACTAGTCTATTAACTGTAGCACCTCCTCGTCATTTCCACTGATCAAACTCACCATGGTCATGTCATCAGCAAACTTAATGATGGAGGTTATAACTGTGCACCACTGCACAGTCGTGGGTCATCAACATGAACAGTAGAGGGCTGGGCACCACTTGTTCGCCAATGAGCATGGCCATTGGATCTCAAAGGAGGGGCAGGCCACATGGTTCTGAAAGGTGAGGCTGGCATGAACCAAAATGGCAAGGTCACAGTGTGTAGCGAACTTCCACAACACAGGAGACCTTTACACAAAGGGAAAGCAAAAGCCAGGTGTAACAGAACCAGAAACCAAAACTAGAAAGGAAGCAGACAGTCAAACACACTCAAAAAAGTGAGAAGCTATGGGGAAGGATAACTGCTTAGTAGCTACTCTGGCCTCAGTTTCAATATAAAACCAAAGAACTCTTCAAACACCAAACTTGCCTTGCTAATGAATGATGTTTGGTGAGGTGGTGTGGTGCAGGGTGTGTGTATTTGCCTGAACTATTATCTGAACTATTCTTTCGAAATCTCACGCCTCTGCACTTTGTGGACGTCAGGTGTTTTATCACTCAAATTTCTTCTGTCGTTAGGTTTTCTAGCTGTGAAAAAAAGTGTGAGGTCCATCGCCAGTGCAGGGGTGATCCCGGATGCTCCCAAAAGAAAAAACAAACATCTAGAAGAATCTAGGCATGAGTTTGAATGGTGCCTGTCTGGGCCATGCTGAAGAAAATTTTGCATAAAGGCCATCATGAAAAATGCATGCAGTGAAGTTTCTTTAATAAGGCAGCTGTGCTGAGAAATTCTGCCAATTCCATAGCAAATAAAATAATTGGCTTCAATCATGTGTCAAAAGGTGCAGTCACTGAGCCGCTGCTATCCTTGTGGCGCATTAATGAGAGCTCCGACTGGGGAGACATTCTGTGAGATGCTTCTGTCCATGTTGTTATTTAATGAGTGTTTGTGAATTTCTCATCTCATCGTACTTAACTAATCATGAAAAAAGTAAAAAAATAAACTGTAATCTGGACCTTTACATCCTCATCATTTTACTCGTCAGATGTGTCAGCAGCTCTACCAACCTGGAGGAGTACATGCTATTAGGGACTGGCTACATTAGCAAGTGCATCAATGACACTACTGCGTCCAAGACCATCACCTCATGCCCCAACCAGAAGCCGTGGATGATTGCAGAAGTTTGCATGCAACTAAGAACCCATGACTCTGCCTTCAGGTCACGTGATAAATCTGCGTTCAGAACAGCAAGGGCCAACCTTTTGTCACGATTCCCCTTCTCCAGATAATGAGGACAGGCGCAAATGCAGCCTTCCATCTTTTACTTCTTTATTGATAACAAAACAAATAGGCACAAGGGCCAGAAACACAACTCAAAATTCTAACAAAAGGAGACAGGAGAAACCACCAAACCAACCCAGCATGACAGTGGACCGACCTTGAGGTCTGCTACACATGAACTTAAATACATATAATACAGATCTCTAAACCAATCATAACACAAATCTAATTTCTCTGACCACACGGGCCAGCTGAAACACATGATATAAACAAATCTAAGGCCAGTGTGCTCAGTATCAAAATAAAAGCTCTAATTCTTAAACTAAACTGAAAATGACGGCCTCCAGCAGCCGCTGACGGGGCATAACACCTGTCCCAGGTCATCAGAGCAGCAAAGCATGCACATGCTCAGAAAATCAACAGCCACTTCCAGGACACTGGTGACACATGGTGCATGTAGCAGAGCATCCGAGCTATCACCAACTACAGGACATCTCCACCTGTTGTGCTGGTGAGGCCTTCCTGCCTGATGCACTGAACATGTGCTTCAAACCATGCATGATAGCAAGGAAGACTGCTTCGCTCCCAATATCCAGGTGTTCTGTCTGACCATGGCTGACGTGACTCTTAGAGGCAACCCATGGAAGGTGTTGGATCAGATAACATTCTTGGTCTTGTGCTCAGAGAATGCACAGACAAGCTGACAGATGTTCTCACAGACCTCTTCAATATCTGAGCACTACCATCATTCCACCATCATCTCTGTGCCAAAGTTTTATTCCTCAGTGACTACCATCCTGTTATACTCACACCAGTCATCATGAATTGCTTTGAGAGGCTTTTCATGAGGCACATGAAATCACAGCTGCCTCCCACACTGGAACCCTTGGAGTTTTCATATTTTCCCAACCATTCAACAATTGATGCCATCACCACCACCCCTCACCTGACCTTCACCCATCTGGACATAAAGGACACTTATGTTAGAAGGCTGTTCATAGACTTCAATTCAGCTCAACTCCATCATTCCTCAGCATCTGATAGGAAAGCTGAGATGGCTGGGCCTGAACACCTACCTCTGCAACTGGATCATGGGCTTCTAGTCTGGGAGACCTCAGTCAGTCAGGATTGGGAGCAACATGTCATGATTCCCGTCTGTGGCCACGGGAGGGGTCGTTGTGGAACTGTGAATGGTTCCCCACTCACAGCTGAGGATAGTTACCGGAGGGCTGATTAGCCTCTGGGGTTGGTATTTAAGGGTCTCTATCCTCAGATGTGGGTGCGGAGCATTGTAGTTTACCCTCAACTTTCTTCGGTCGTTGTCCTCCTCGTCTCACATTCTCTAGTTTCTCGTGTTGGCCCCCGTGCCAGTTTATGTTCCGTTTTGTTTCTGTTCTGTGTATTGTAAATAAATCTGTTCAATTATCATGGAAGTCTGCGTCTGTGCCTCCAATTCATCTCTGTCCGGACTGGACCAGATCGTGACAGAACGCTCCACCACATGAAGTACAGCAGACTTCTCTGGCCCACCCTTTGGCTCCTCCGGTGTTTCCTCCTCACTCCAAACCCGGCGAGTCCAAGATGGCAGCCCCCATTCTGGCGGTGAAACGCTGTTCGGTTTCACCAGCGTTTCCATCACTCAGCCCAGCTTCAGCCAGCTCAGCTCCACTCAGCCCCGCTACAGCCAGCTCAGCTCCACTCAGCCCCGCTACAGCCAGCTCAGCTCCACTCAGCCCAGCTCCAACCAGCTCAGCTCCGCTCAGCCCAGCTCCAGCCAGCTCTGCTTCGCTCAGTCCAGCTCCACTCCGTCTAGCTCCAACCCACTCAGCTCTACTCCTCTCAGCTCTACTTAGTCCAGCTCCAACCAGTTCAGCACCACTCAGCCCAGCTCCAGCCAGTTCAGCTCCAGTCAGCCCAGCTCCAGCCATCTCAGCTCCACTCAGCCCAGCTCCACTCAACCCAGCTCCACTCAGCCCAGCTCCAGCACGCAGCCCAGCTCCAGCCAGTTCAGCCCCAGCACTCAGCCCAGCTCCAGCCAGCCGGATCGTGACACAACATCTCCAATGCCACCATGCTGAGCACAAGGGCCCCCAACGGCTGTGTGCTTAACCCTCTGTATATACTGATGACCCATGAAAAAAAATAAATAAATGAAAATACACTTTCTTTGACAGATATTGCTTAGGTGTCATTTGTCAGGTGTCTAGGTCTAGTGAGCATGTAGTAACTTGGTTGAACAATGGATGTGGACTTGAGTTTAGCTTTACAGGATTAAGAA
>JBBJLS010000102.1:0-18957 GCA_037577275.1 Bryconaethiops microstoma | reverse complement strand
CTCTTGAATTAATAATACTTTCTTTCCTTTACTTGTATGTCATATATAAAGGAGACCAGTGTTGGCTGGTATGGTTTAATATGACAGAGGTGCTTTCGATGGCTCAGTGAATCCCTTTGACTCTATATTAACCTTGAGATGAGAAAGCAACCCATCCCCAGTGCGATCCACTGCTTGATCCCCTAATCGCCCTGCCACAGACAGACTGATTTCAGCTAATAGTGTGAAATAGTTGAGGGGCCAGTGCTGGCAGGTTAACATTTTTTCCCTCTTTTCTCCGTCTGTAGTTTAAAATACTATAATATATAATGGGATTTATATTATGGGGATCAAATATCTCTTCTATTTATTTTTACAATAGACTATTAGCCAGTCAACAAACAAATCACAAGTTTCAGGAGTTCCGTTTAAACAATAAAACATTTAAGCCTTCTACAGCAATTTCCCAATTTTTTTGTCATTCAGGTTGGATTGATGTTGAATATGAAGAAATTAACCAATTTCTAACTGCTACCGAATTTACCAAGATTTCTTTTAAAAGATTTCTGTGTTAGTGATGGAAACGGGTCTGTTTTTTTTTGGTTTTTTTTAATATATATTTTAATTTACATTTTCTTAATGACTATCAAATATACACATCATCCTCTAACAGGCAACATAAAAATAAATAAATAAGATAAAGTAAATAAAAGAAAATGAAATACATAAAAAATAAATAAATAAATAAAAATAATAACGGAGTGGAGTTTCGGTTTGTTTTTGTTTGTTTCATTAGCTTTCTGAAACTTGCTGAGTATAAGTAAAGCTTTAAAGTAAGCCCTGATGTTACCTGAGATCTGGTTATTTGTTATTTGCAGTTCAAAAATAGGAGAATCTCTTTGAGATCTGATATGTAATAATGATAAAGCTAAAACAGAAAGCAATGTCGCATCAGGCACCATATATATCAATAAGCAAATCAAATTACTTTCTGAGGGGTCATTTTTAGAGGCATTTAATATTTTGTACATCCAGTTCCACCACCTTGATGAACAATTCTGAAGTTTTTTCTAAAATTTGACATTGACGTGTTTTGAGTGACTTTGTTGACATGTCAGTAATTATTTCTGAAACATTTTGAACAAAATAATACAATTTTAGAATTCTCTCTTTCAGTGCATTTGTGTAATACTCTGCTACAGAGAGTAAATAATGTTCATAGACATTAACTCAGTTCTATTTGCCTTAAGCGTTGGGAACCCCTTGCTCGCAACGCTCTCGGAGAGCATCATGGGAATTGTAGTTTTTGGTAACTAATTACGATCTCACCTTTTGGAGGACGTGGGAAGGGAAATCAGAACTCAACTTATACCAAAATATACCACAAACTGTCCCATTCACACACACACACACACACATACATACAGAAAAGGTGTTGAGGACCTATAGCGTCTCCAATATTACATATTTTACTTTCCAATGACGTCACGGGGGTGTGAGTCGGAGCAGGACTGGCATGTTGTTAATCAGGAGCGGGAAGGGGGCTGAGGAGGGGGGGGGCAGAGCGAGCACGCGCGGGCGAGCGAGAGAGAAAGAGAAAGAGAGAGCGCGCTGAACTGAGAGCATTGCGCACTCACTCGGTTCTGCGCGCGATGGCAGCGGCGCGCGCCTGAAAGTGGCGTCTTCTCCACCTCGCCCGCCTCACGCGACGCCCGGGAAGGCGTCCCCCTGCTGTCTCCTCGACTGGCGTGACGGCTCGCTCGCTCTCCCGCTCGGACGGCTGGCTGCTTCATGTCGCGCGCTCCTCTCACCTTTGCTTCCCATCCGCGCTACGACGACGACGATGACAGCGGGCGCGAGAATGTAGAGACAGTGCGCGCTCGTGCGCTCGCGGGAGACGAGATCATGCTCCTGCTGCTTTTGCACTTCTTCCGCACGGGAGCACGCAGCGAGGTCTCGTGAACTTTTCCTCCAAGCTTGAAGGGGGTCAGCTTTGGGCAGATTCTTTCTTTTCCCCCCTTTTCTCTCTCTCTCCCTCCTCTCTTTTTGAATCTCCACGTTGCCTGAACGCGTCCCTCTCCACGAACGGCTAAACTAAAAGAGGACGAGGCGCGTCCTTGCTCTCTCCAGCGCTCCTGTGCGGCGCGCGCGCGCGCGCGGATCTCGAGCTCTCGCGGATGCGCGAGCGTGGCATGATCGCGCTCCGGCCGTGTGGAGTAAGAGCGCTGAGCTGAAGGTTGGAGAGGAGAGCGAGCGTCCACGTATGTGGGGTCCAGCGTCGATGGAGGACTGATCTGGAATCCAGAAATATGTGGATAAATCGGTGCATAGCGCGCAGGTAAGACGTTCTGGCGTTCTTTTGGGCTACACAACAGACAAACAGATGCTCTTTTCTGTCTCTTACAGAACTATGCAGGGGAATTACTTGAAAAGATCTGTGTTAGGTCATGTCTTCAGGATCTGTTCCCACAGATTGGCCTAATAAACTGTCTGAGCTTTATAAAGATTTTCCTGCTCTGAACATTTTTTGCAGCTCTGTAGGGACACGCATAACACAATTAAGAAACAAGTTTTTTTTTGGATAGTATGAATTCACCCGCGCTAGGGGGCGCCAGGCAACCGCGCTGCAATACTAGGCAACTTTACATCAGTTCTAGCAATTAGGTCGACTACCTGCTGCCTAACACACATACACACACACACACATACACACAAACTCACACACACACACACGCGCGCTCACGCACTCACACGCCCACGCACACCCCATGCAATTAACTTCGTGCCCCGTACAGTCTTTTTAAGAGTATTACGTAATCTACTTGGTTCATCAAAAGACAGGGCTATGGAAATTACATTTTAATTATAAGGTTGGAGCTTTATGTGGGCTGCCAGTGGAAAGTCATGCTTGAGTTGAGGAGGGTCAAGCCCAGTGAAGATGCAGCTGAAGCAGCCCTGTCCAGAGAAATGGAGGGGTATCATCATCGACAAGGAGAAACATGCTGGGAGTAAACGTGGCATGCATCTCCTAGGAGGATATCGGTTTGCCAAAATCCATTCACTTGATTGACTTTGGAGAACCTCTGTGTTCTGCAAGTGCTGTGACAGCTCACCAGCTGCGAGTGGAGAAGAGGCTGGGGTTTAAAATTCCTTCAGCACTCAGACTCAAGAAAGAGGAACGAGGCTCTTAGGTTGTTGTTGTTTAGAGATGTGCAGACAGTGTTTGGTCTTTTCCAGCTTGCAGCACTTCCACATGAAGTGCTCTGTGTTCTTGTCTGCTTGGTTCAGGTGTGCTGGCAGGATGTGGGCCGTCTGAAGGTGACTGGCCTGGGAGTGGCTGGCTGACATTCCTTAAAAATAAAACACTTCTTCCTTGCTTGGTCTTCTTGAGGTTGATGTTTAAACATCTTAAAAGGTTCAACACACTCACACAACTCTTTTACAAAAGAATTCTTTGCCCATTGAAAGGTTCTTTAGGGAAGCAAAAGTGGTTCTTCTAAAACATTGCTCCGATGAAACCATTCTGGAGGTTATGTAGTCAGGTGGCCTCTAACATTCTTCCACATTATGAAACAATACTAGCTAAATGAACTCAAACTAGTTAGGTGTTCAACTCAAAGTTAGATGTTCACCTTAGAAGCTACATGCTTTTGTGATCATAGCATGAGGAAGCAACAAAAATCCACTTCAAAAACTTATTTTCAGTGTAAGCAGATGTATTTAAAATTGGGATTGGGCATTTTCTCACTTCAAATCAGATTGGAACTGTTATACCAGTAGGAAACATGGCTAAAAACTGTCAGCTTTGGAGCTATAGCTAAAGGTCTGTTGGCCTGATTTTTAAAGACTAATACATGGGATGTATTTTCATGACTCAAGTGTTCAAAACCTAGTGCACTCTGACGGAACGTACTTAGACCTTGAGGCAAAAAAAGCGTATGAAAATTTAAAGAGGAGAAAAAAGCCTGTTATGTAAGATGTATTGAAAGGTAGTTTCTCACCAACAACATTTTAATGCATGTTCATATCACTGTACCTCAAAACTTAAAGCAAATCAGATCTGGCATCTCAATCATAAAAACTAAAAAATGCTAGGAATTGCTATGGATCGAAACAGACAGTGGTGAACTCATGGCCTTGTATAGTTCATGGACTCAAAGATAGGCATCCGTCATTCGTTTTATCAACTAAAAGCATCCTCATGTGGTCATAATGGCCTTCACAGCCTTGGCCATAAATAATGTTTGTCGGAATGAAAGTGGAAAAAAATTCCAACTTTGCTGTGTACAAAGCTTTTTCTCTCTATGGCACCTTGAGACTTATTCATCAGGATATGAAAGTCAAAATCTGATTCTGAGGAGGTGAACCACAATGGGACTGCCTGGATAAATAAAGTAAATAAATAATAAAATAGAAAATCTGTTTCTCAAAGCTTCAGTCCCCAGGAGAACTTTCTGCATAGACAGAGTACTCTCCCATGTTTTCCTAATATAAAAGAAAAAAAAAGGGAAAAAGAAGAAAAAGCCGTGGTGGAAATGGACTTTGATAGAGCATGCTGCAGAGGGTCTTGCTGTTAAAGCTCACTGAACAGAATTATTAAGGGCTCGTAAAATGAACAGCAAGACAGGAGAGACTGCCTGCCTGATATGGTCCCACAAAATGCAGGACAAGCAGGGAATTTAGACCATTTAGATCCACCCATTACATAATGCACTTTGTTTATAGTGAGCTGAAGTACCAGATGTTGCACAATTATCATTTTAAGGAAGGACAGAATATTAGAACATTGTCTGTTTAAGATAAAAGAACACATACTCTTCTAATCCACTACACCCCCAGCTTAATTAGGGATGTCACCATTGATTATATTAGTAATGAAGTAATCTGCGGGTGAATAGCAAGTTTTTACAAAAAAGTCAATAAAGCTGTAGCCTTCTGAAACTAGAAGAGAAACTAGGGAACCTGATTTATTGGCACAGTACAATTTTTACATGTTTTGTTTTGGGATATTAACTAAGTCGGGGCCCATACTGTGAAGCATTTTACCTCCATTAACTGTAAGTAAGAGGAGGACAAGCCTGAATCTGTGCTTGAGAAACCAGCTCATGATTTCTTGTATCTTATGGAAGACCGCCATCACCTTAGAAACTAAGGGAACAGGCTGTAGCCAGCATCGTGACTTTAAAGGACCTACATGAAAGCAGCTTAATACAAGTTAAGGGGCCCATTACAGGGAAAAATAATTTTAAATTTTTAAAACGTGCCATACACGTACCATTCACATCAGACAGTATGGTCCGTATTTTGAGCTGCAAAACGGGCCATGTTGAATTTGCAGTTTTTTTGGATGTCACAACGACCACCATATTTACTTCTGTCAGTTCAGTATTTATCAGTACACCCTACAGTGGCTTGGCCCTGCTCATTCAGGTTATAAGGAGTGTTTCAGCCTAGATTGCATTTTGAAATGAGATGCAATAAAGGGAAGCCAATCAGAATGGAGGTAATTTACATAAACCTGTCTTAAAGGGACCAGGACAAAAAAAGGAGAGGTCATATATAGACAAAAAAAAGGAGAGGTCATATATAAATGACCGAAGATTTTTGTTACCCTCACAAATATTGTAAATGGACCTTAAATGTTGGAAAAATGTAGACTATGAGTTCAGTTTTCTTAAGCCTGCCACACAAAATAAAGCTAGACAAAAATGATTCAGTATATCTGGGTATATTTATTACAGGAGACATGTTAGAAAAAGATGGGGACATTCAGTTAAGGGCTGCAGATGATTTATGAAGCTCTTATGCAAACCATTATAGCAAATATAAGAGTCTGATATGTAGGCCTTGTAATGGCAATGCAGAGGCATCTTATTAGCACAAACTTCATGGAGGGTGGTAGTATGACACATCTGTCATTCTGCAGAGCTTTTCTGTTAGCCTCTCTCTCTCTCCCTCTCTCGGTCTGTGATGTAGCCATGTTTGACTGCAGCCGTTCTCCTCTCCTCTCTGATATTTGCTGCACTTGATGATTTGATGTGATAGAAGGACAGTTTGAGTGTGCTCACTCTCAGTTAAAAGATGTTATGTAACAACCCCTCAGGGGTTCAATAAGGCAGAAATGACGCTCTGTACAGAAGCTAATGGAGCAGATGACACTAATGCTGAAATATCTTAATCAGAGGAGTCTGACCCGGCACGTCCCGATAAGAGCGCTGTGCTTAATTCCACAAATGAGTGATTGCTGATTTTTGTTTCCCTTATTCCTAACAAAATGTATTCACTGTAAAATTTATTACAACAGCAAATATAAAGCAACACTGACTCTTACACATTTGGGTGGGTGTGGACTTTTGCCATGTTGTTGTTCTCTGGGAACTCCAACTGTTGAAGAATGAAAAATTGTCCTGAGAGTTGCATCGTTTCCCTGCTTCATTGGATGGGGGGTGGGGGTGGAGGAGGGGGTGGAGGTGGCTGTAAATATATGGGCTCAGGGGGCTTGGCTGAGTTGGTCAGAAAGTGCAAGCGTGGGTGAGTCACAGCAGCAGCTGGGGAGTGCCCTGCGCCTCCCTGTATGGACTCTTTAATAGGGCTGAGGGAGGCTGTACATATACCTGATTCATGTTGGAGCTTTTGTTCGATCAATACTGCTTCTACAAAGCTTCAAATTTATCCGTCACACCACTACACCAACTGCCCTCCAGGGCTTGCTCGCACTCCTCACCCCACCACCCCCCATTCATTCTCTCTCTCTCTCTCTCTCTCTCTCTCTCTCTCTCTCTCTCTCTCCTTACTTACTCTCCCACATTTTATTTTTCTCCTCTCACTATCACTCTCTTTCTCTCTCTCTTATTCAGTCTCTCGCACAGACATTTTCCTAGTTCCTTTCACTCTTTCTCTTTTTCTTTCTCTCTTTGTAAAGCACACTCTTTTCTTACTGCTCTCTCTGCCACCTCATCTTTCTCTCTTAAAGCCACTCTCTCTCTCTTTCTTCTCTCCATGGCTCACTCAGAAATAAAGTGGAAAAGATTTTCTAGTGGGATCTTAAGGCTCTCAGCAGACATTTTTTCTTGTGCTTCAACGGGCTTCTACTTTAATTGGAAAGATGATGTAATGCAGTGATTATTGTTTATTGTAAGTGGTCTCTGTCGAAGGGAAGTGGACTGGAGGCTTTTAATAGTTTTCTCATTCACTGAGCTTGTGTACTGAGCCGTCTCTGTGTGTGTGTGTGTGTGTGTATGTGTGTGTGAGTATGGGTGTGTGCATATTTAGCTGGAGGGATGTGAACGCAGTTGTGTGAAGGGATTCATTAATGGGTCATTTTGATGCCTGTGGCTGTTGCCTCTTTTTTATCAGTAAACTTTGTTCAGAGGGAACAAGGATCCCCCCCATCAGCGCTGATGCAATATTACTCTATTCATCCATAATAACAGCTGATCCCAGGGCTTTAGGGCACTGCAGCACTCTGTGCATGTGATTTCTTTCTGTATATGGCTACTCAAGGATGTGTGTGGATGTACATAATCACGGAAGGCAGCATCGGAAAGCCAAGCCATTTATGAAGTATGTGGTACTTTCCTTCCGAACAACCACAGTGAAAATGTTTTTTATGCACATCCGTGCCAAACATCAAAACATGTTTATCAAATAATCTGATGTGCTACATTTTAGTAATTTACTTCACATTTATAGTAAATTCGATACTTTGTTTTAGTGCCGACATCTGTCTGAGGTTCTGTTTCTTCAGTAACAAGGCATCACAGATCACCAGCACAATATACAGCATTAGGTAGGATTAATAAAGTGCATGATGCTTTGTAGCTGTGCAGTGAATAAGGAGTGGGCCATCATTTCCTCTATGCTAATGTCCAACCCATGAGTCACTGTTATGAAATGTCAGCTTGATGGGATAAGGTTAGCTTAAACACTAATTACTCTACAATATATGAATAATGTAATAGAACAGCCTAATTGCTTACTGTGTATGAAACAAACACATACACTCAAGGCAGACACTGTCACTATACCTTAAAGAGCTGCACTGACAGTTTTATTCGCAAACTGGTTTAAAAAAGTAAAAGAAAACAGTATGGACTGAATGTTGAGAGCATTGTTCAGACCACAGAACATACATACTAAAGCATGTGTAATGAAATGCACCGTGCTTCAAATGCAAACTTCAAACTAGACCGCTACAATTCATTGTATTTTAATTCAGACCGGATCTTCTGCAACTGTCTAACCATAACTGACTTTTGGTGAACTTTATATAAACTTATTTATGATGAAGGTAGCTTCTGATTTATGATGATAATCTTTAATCTTTAATATTTTAACAACATCTTCTGATGACAAAACCTCTGCGCATGATTTCTAATTCCACTGGACTGCATAATGTAATGGAATATATATATGAAAACGCGCTGCTCGGCCCAGTGAATGGAAAGTTCATGCTTAAATACAGAAAGATGGAACTGTTGATAGGAGTGTCGTTAGCTGCAATTCATGCAATAAGGAATTTTTGTATCATCAGAATACATCACATGTAAAATATCATTTCAACGCAAAGTCTTTAGGAGCAAACCCGGGGGTCTGAGCCAGATCAACCCCTGATCCCAGGCTTGAAATGCCTTGTATATTAACCATTATATCAGTGGGCGACTTTTAAAAAAACATTAGTTTCGTCCCCCACCCAACGATTTGTATGAGTGAAACAGAGGAGACCCCGTGTGCAGCCCCCCTCCCCCTCCGGGAAAACACTATGCTACAACTCCCTCATACCCCCCCACCCTTGTTCCAGACCCCCCTGATTAAAACCTTCTGAGGTCCCTGCTTGTCTGCACATTGTCTTAAACTGCACGATCTAGACTGACTTAGTTCTATCATTGCTTTTGCTGAAGCATTTTTAATTTTTTTCCCTCAGCATATTTTTGATTGTGATCATTACCGCACATGAACAGTTAAAAAACAGTTACTTTTACCGCAAAAAATATGTGAAAATAATTTAGGTTAATTAATCAGAAAGCTTCTAATTAATTAGGTTATTTTTTTTAATCGCTTGACATCCCTAATATACATATATGTTTAAAATCTAGTTTTGTTTCTATTTAACATTTAAAAGATTACTAAAGGGCATTTGAATGAACATAGGTTTTATACTGTACAATGTGGAGGCTGTTTTTGTTGATTTATTATATAACTAATGTGTTAATGAGTTAGCTGCTCAACTGTGACAAATAACTCTGTTTTCAATATTGAGCAAATTAATGATGTTTATCATCTTCTAGCTTTTACTGTACAGCCTTACTTCACACTTAAATCCCCACAACATTGCACAGTTCAGTGTTTCCCCTGCTTTTTCTGATTGGACTAATCAGGTCATTTTTGAGCTGAAACGGGTGTCTTGAATTAAGAAAAACGTACAACTGTGCAATGTAGCAGCCCCTTATGAAAATAATGAGGTTTCATATGAAATAATGAGGTTTCATATAAAATAATGAGGTTTGATGTGAACATGGTGGCACTGCACCCTTCCTGGGTGAATACAGGCCTTTTTCCGCTCCACCAGCCAGACGAGCTCTGTTTGCTTTTCCATATCAGTAAAGAGTTTAAGCACACATGATCTTTAGTAATTCCAATAAAGCCATAATTGTACATTCAGACTCAAAGTAAACGGGGCTAAATCTGCCAGCATCAGCACTTTCAAATAATAGCTCTCCTAGCCAGAGCCAACATTCAGAGCTATAGGCAAAGAGCTCTAAATTATGGCACACGCTGTAGTACATAAAGAACAATGCCCACAGTATTAGTCATGAGAGGTATTCATTGGAAAGGGAAATATTTACCATTACTTTAAAAGGTTTTGTGTTTGCAAATTACATAATCTTAAGAGGATGAATATAATGGGTGTTTCATCAGTTTTCCTTATCAAAGAGGACAAAACCCTTTTAAGACTGCAATGCTGCTGCAGTTGATCTGTGCAAGATCAAGCTAAAAGGAAATAAAAAAATCCACTTTAATAAATGTGCAACACTTAATGAGCGACATCATAGTCAGACAGCATTTGCTGACTTTTTGTGTTATTGCAAGTGAAGCATGAAGCGCGAAGCATGAATTTCACTTAATCAGAATAAGCTTGCTAGAACTTTTCTGTGGAACTTCTGTGTGGGTTGTAGGATGTCTCTTAATAGTCTTAATAATGCCCTAGACATCTGAGGTTGGACATCATTTTGTGCTCAATTACATACCCAAATTAAGACTCTTGGCCTGAGCCATTCTGTTCTAAGTATAAAATGAATATAATTTTCAGAAACTGGGCAATATAGCAAAAATATTTCATATTACTGTCATGATGGGTTAGGGGTGGACACACTCGCGGGAGACAGGCTTGGAAGTTGAATACATTTAATGACAAAAACACAGTTTCAAAACAAAGTCTCAGGGAACCTTCACTCTGAATAATCGTAATTGAAAACACAGGAAGGGGGATTCTGCTACAGAATCAACTCTTCTCACGCCCACCGTCGTATGAGGGCCAGTACCATGTGCTCCACGCTTCGTGGAGTCTTCTTAATGCTGCGGCTCAGTGTAGTCACGCCTGCAAACACACACAGGGAAAGAGTCATAGGTACAGCACTCTGGGTCCAGGAGCTGGGGCACAGACTCTCTCTTTGACTCTCTCAGTGCCTCTGAGAGGGGAGGAGGGTACCACCCGTGCAATACTTCTTGCATCTTCTCTTTCTTCCCCTTTTGGTGTGCACCAGAATAAACACACACAACAGCACGGCTGGCTTTTTAACCCCACACTCGCACACACACAGCCAATCACACAACAAGGACAATCAACTAACAAACCAGCATAACTCAAAGTAAACACAAGACAGGTGGACCTGCCGTTAGGTACCTAGCAACCCAGCTATGAAGCTAATTAAGCCCTACTACTCACACCTGGGTTGCCTAGGTGCCCAACGACCAAACACACAGCAAACCATGATGTCATCCCTTCGTGCCCAGAGCCGTGTACCACCTAGTACTCGGGTGACGGTCTTCGTTGGGGGCGTGACTGAGCGGGCACAGATGTGACAATTACATTTTCCCAATACACTATAAGCATCAAATTCTATTAGTTTTTCTCTGAGGTTTGATAAGTTTGGACAGACATAAAAGAAAAAGTACTGACCCATCAAAACCTATGAGTATTGTGAGTATTTTTGTTTGATCACATGCTGTGCTGTACTGAATCCATCAGACAGGCCTAATTATGCTCTGTGTAATGAAACATGCAGTTGGTCTGTGTTCTTTAAGTGCTGGTAATATCCAAGACTCAGGAAAGCTCTTTAGCGTAATGTGGCAGAATTGATATATATTATGTTGCCCACCCTTATATGTCCCTTATGGTGAATGTCCTTTTATCCTACAGCCATATCTTACCTAGTTTCTCCCCAGCATTAGATTTTATAGGTGGCCAAATGGCAGCAGAAAACATTCCTTTGTCTGATGGGTCCTTACTAAACATATTGGCACAACTGATTCGCTTGTAAATCAGCATGGCTACCAGATCAGGCAACATTAAGAAATGCACACTGGAAAGGAAATTTCATTCAACTATTTGGATGCAGCTATAAAGTCGGCCTAGTTACACTTCTCGCGACTGGACAAACGTGCCATTTCTCTCAACAGTACACTGATACAAGCAGGTTTCTCACCATATTTGGGTACATAGTGAGTCAGTCTCAGTAGGCATGAATATATGCTGAAAACTTGCCTTTAAGCACGACCACCCTATTGACTACTGGTACTGGTAAAGACCATACAGTCACCCTTTAGCTACGTAAATAATGTTTAAATTAGTATGGTGCACAACGTGTGTGTGTGTGTGTGTGTGTGTGTGTGTGTGTGTGTGTGTGTGTGTGTCATGTTTTCTGACTGATGGTTGTGGGTGTCATGTTTTCTGATAGTGTATAAAAGTCAACTGCTAGCAAAGACTATTTGGATAATTTGATCTATATTGTAAGACAGTATGACACATTATAGAGAAGTTACTGTTTCTTGAATCTGTAGTAATGCAATAAAAAGATAGATATTAAAATATTCCTTAAGCAGTGCCTTTTATTTGGTGAATTATACTTATGTAGTACGTTACAGTAAACTACAGGATTTGCCCTAATGCGGAATAAGGTTCTTGTAGGAATCCTGTAGAAATCTTTGTAGTATTACTACGGATCTCAAGAGAATTAATCAAAATTGGGTAATCTTACATCACTTTATGAAAAATAATTTCCACTTTAATGGTAATATAAATGGAGTGTAGCAAAGCAATGTTAACATGGAGCATATAACATGAACATATAAATATGCTTACTATTTAGCTTCAGATGAAAAAGGAAGGAGAATAAAACATGATGCAGTAGAACTTCATCATTGTCAGGACAAGAATGTGGGCATGCAAGTTAAACAGCAACAGGGAGAGTGGAGGGAGACAGAAACATGAGCTTGAGAGCAATTAAAGGACTAGAGGGGAGTGGTAGACATGATACATTTTAAAAGCATGTTTAAGGAGGTCTTGTCAGAAATAGATATATTTGTTTTGGCATATTTGGCACTATTGGGTTTGACTCCTGGATGTGTGCTGACCTTAGTGCACCTTCTTGGCACTCGTCAGATAACCACAAGGACATTTTTCAAAAACACCTATTATTTTTACCATAGACAACCACAACTTAGACCATCAATGGTGAACTACAAAATGAATACAGATCCTAATACGACTACAGTCATAATGGAATACATACACTGTCCCTTTGTCAACTCTTCCTGCAAAGTTTGGTTTAAATACCTCCCAGAAGCCATGTCTTTTTCTCACTATCCATTATAAATTTCTTGAAATATGCACAGTCTATTTTCTTCTCATCTCCTTCCATCTACATCCTTTTAGGGTGGATAGGCTTTGAACAGGAAGCCACAGCAATATGACGTTACTTTTATACAGAAAAACTCTCTGGACTGCCATCTTTCGATACTCTTAATTTATGGCAAATTTGAACAATACATCTGTGCGTACTTCTGCACTGCTCACACTGAAGTGGGAATGTGAGAAGAACACCGTAAGCCTTTTGAGTGCTTTTTAAGCATGAGTTGATAATGGACAATAGCTTAGCCAGTGATAAACCCACACAACTAATTTAACGGATTACACTGAAATTAGCAAGAAAGATGGAATTGCACGCAAAAGGTTTTCTAGTGGCTTAAGATATAATTACAGTTCTACTTAATTGTCCATGAACAGTAGTAATTAATTGGGTATAGTTGGGGGCTAAGATGATGGAGCAGACAAGCAATGTGCAAATATGGAAGATAACATAGCCGTGGAGGTTTAGAGTGCTTACTAGAGAAACGACATGGATGGAGAACTGTGAAATGGCTGATGGATATCTGTGGTTGACTGACTTACAGTCCTATTTCTTCGGCCTCATCCATCACTACACTTTTCTGCACTAAAAGGTGCTGTAGCCTTAGCAGAACAGAGAAGAAACAAACATCCAATAAAACTATTGTGGCACTTTACTGAAAGGCAGCATTTGTAACGTTACCTAACACCTGCAAAAACCTGTCATGATCACTGACAGTATCCTTACTTAAAGGCTGTTTTTGTTAAAGTGTTCTGTTAACTGATACTGGTTGGAAAAAGGCTTTATAAATGTCTCTGTAGGTTTATGTAGGTGTCTTGTAGCCTTATTAACACAGCACTTCAGCAAAATGTTACCAAAGCTCTTATATTGTTACTCTCATATAAACATTTTATATATGAGAAGATGGTACCTTTATAGGTGAAGACAATTTTGGGACCAGAGCTGTTGGTCCATTCATCAATAAATGTTTACAGTGTGTAAGGGGCCCTAGTGGAAACAATGGAGTTGTGAGGCTCTAGACAGGCACAGTATGGTTCCCTGACCTGAGAAAATCTGTTTAGAAGTGTGAAGGATTCTGCCTGACATAAGGGCTTGGTTTTGGACCAACAAAAGGCCTTCCTAACCTGAAAAAAGACTCCCCTCTACATCAGAAGGGTTCTTCTGTTGTTTCATGTCTCTATATGTCACTCTGTTTTTCATCTGACTGATGATACTGTGGATGAAACATGTCATCTTTCTGAAGATCTATACTGCTGTGTCTTGAACCTCAAAATGTCACCTACACTCCAGATTTAGATTCTTCAGTTCAGAGGAACCCGACTGTGCTGTGCATTAATGGCACATAATTGCCATTGATGGGATTTCTCAAGCGAAATATGTGCTCATCAAAGGCACTTCATGAGTGATTACCTTATTAATTTCCTCATAGGAAATATTACCGTCCCTTGAGTCATTTTTTTTCTCAAAATGGAGCTGACATTTGTTTTTTTTCCCCCCAGAAACGGAAATGACCCACAACAGATTGGACCTCATCTTAGCATTTTGTATTCAGTTGGCCATTGGCAGTGGATTGGTAACTGCTCCGGCCCCGTTCCCCACATCCCAGTGACCATACATGGACTCTGCATTGCAGAAGCCACAGAGAAGGAGAGCGAGCGTGTACTAGTGCGTGCATGTCACAGTCATGGAAAGAGCACAAGCTGAAAGTAGTATCTAAAAGTCAGGACAGTCTGTAGGGCTGTATTCCCCTGAGCCGAGGCAGCACTTGCCATGCCACTGAATGCAAAATGAATGACAAGCAAGTGAAATGTCAGCCATGCAGTGGCTTAACCCTAACAGTGCTGTTCATTTTGAGCACAATCAGAACCTGATATTCAGTGTCAGCATTTCCACAGACATGAGCAGCATGTTCTCATTAAACCTTCTCAGATGTTGGTATCAAGAAAAAGATGCAAAGACATATGTTTGAGATATAAACACATATGTCTGATAGTATATTTAAGCAAGCATTGTTTGTTTTAAGTGATTTTTTTATTCATATTTAACTTCTTGTTTAAAACACGACTGTTTAATAAAGTTTGGAATCAACAATTTTAACAATCTGAAACTAGTCTGATTACACATACATGTATGAAATGATTCTAAGATGTTAGATGCAGCACAACACAGCTTTCATGTAGTTATTAGGACAACAGTTCAAGATAGTTCTGAATGAACATCGACCATCAATAAATCTTAAAATGTATCTCCTGAAATCATTGCCTTTCAAAGATAAAGATCAAATTTCAAAGACCAAAAAAGTATACATATAATTACAGTATACTATTTAGCAATTTAAAATAATACCTTCTGATGTTAAATCAATAATGTTAAATTAATTTGATTACAAATATGAAATAAAATATCTTAAAATATTGTTTGACAAAGATTAATGTCACAAATCATGTATATACAGTACATATAAATGCTGCAACTGGAGTTTGAGATTATAGTGAATAGATATATTTGTATCATGTTTGGTTTGTTTGGTTTACATATAAATGTTCTACCTTAAATGTGTGTGTGTTTGTGATTGTTTAAATATTATATTTTGATGCATGTGAAGTGGCCCTCACCAACTGATTCATGATGATACATCAATGCATCATTTTCGTGACCTAGTACTCTAATCTTGACCCTTTTCATGAAGGAGGGGATGATCTCAATTAGATCTAGGCCAGGTTCATTCTCAGAGACTTCAGGCCACATATGGCACACAGACTTGCTGAGCATAGATCTTGATGTTCCTCTGTCCTGGGAGTGACTCTGCTGGGCGAGTCCAGTCTCATTAAGAGGCATTAGGATTGATGTGTGTATCTATAAAGAGAAAGGCCCACTCATACTGCTGATATCATTAGCTGGCTAACGTGTTTGTTCTTCATTCTGTTCTCAGTGCCAAAGATCACAGAACAACATCCTCCTACACCCGCCTCCCACAAGCCATTCTTACTTACATAATTTTTCTTCAGCATTTAAGATGCAAACATTCTCCTACTGTTTCTCTTTCTCTCTCTCACACTGTCTCACTTTCTATTACTATACCTGATTTCTTTCTTTCTTTCTTTCTTTCTTTCTTTCTTTCTCTTGCTCTTCGAATTCATTAGTATTTGAATAGTTTTTGCAGTTTAGTATGTGTGTGCGTGCGTGCGTGTGTTGGGGCTGTAGGACAAGTGCTGAGAGATTTGCTGGTTTAATCTTTCCTCGTGTCTTTAATGTGGTGAAGGGCAGCCAGATGGAAAATGGAACCGCCGCTGTAAAGCTGTTTTTCTAATGTGTTGCGGTGTGGTGTTTAGTTCAGACGCTCAAGCAGAACACTGACTCCAGGCTGGCCCAGCTTCAGAGGCCAGCGCAGGCGACCTCCTCTCACACAGTGCTGATTATTCTGGGTCAGACAGCCCTTAAAACACTTACTCTCTCACCCCCCCACCTCTCGCTCCTTTGATCGCAATCACTTCAGCTCTGGAGCGGAGATAGGGGCTTTAGAACTGTAGGTACAGAACAGTACAGTGTGTGCTTTGTTTATTTATTGTCACTGAAGCTGGACCCAAGGTAAACAGAGGTGTTCAAGTGAAGCAGAGAGAGTGAAAGAGAGAGAGATAGAGAGAGAGAGAGAGAGAGAGAGAGAGAGAGAGAGAGAGAGAGGCAGAAAAATAATTATGTGGAAAACAGAATGGTAAATGTACAGTTGCCATGGTGATTACCATGCTATGGTTTCCAAAGTAGGTCCTTGTCTCTTCTTTTTTTTTTTAAACCCTAACCCCTCCCGCTCTCATTTTTTTTCTCTAATGTGGGTTGGTTAAGCTGGCATGGACTGATATCCTTCCTCCCTCTTTCCTGTTTTTCCTTTCTCTTTATCTCTCTTAGTTTTTATTTTTGTTTCCCACTCCACTCTCTCTCTATCTCCCTGTCACTTGCTCTGTTGGTCTCACAAACTTTCTCTCTCTCCCCTCTTCCCTCTTTCTCTTCATCTATCTATCTCTGTTTCTCCTCCCTTCTCTCTTTCTCCATCTCCTTCTCTCTTGCTCTCACTCCCACTGTAAGTGCCTGTGGGTATGATATTCATTCAAACAGATTACAGGTGAAGCTATGAGCAATGGTGCACTTCTGTGTGTGTGTGTGTGTGTGTGTGTGTGTATGTGTGTGTGTATCAGCTTGCTCACACGCCCTTGCTCCGGTACGCACGGGACCAGCCCACTGTGCAGCTGAGCGTAAAAACACTCCTGCATTAATACAGCAGAAGGCAATGGTTTCAGGAGCTGGATAAACCCACGCCGATGCATGCCATTTAGAATTAAGGTGCACCAGTGAACTGGAAAGCAGACTATTTTACAGCCTGATAGCACGTAGCTGCAGCGTCAAAGTGGGTGTGAGGTTTCATGTGTGTGTGTGTGTGTGTTTGTATCTCATGTCTGTAAATGTGCAGTTCAACCACAGGTAGAGTTACAGTATAATTTTATCAGACAGTGTTTTTACATCATCTGGCTGTTGCTTTGCATATGGACGCTGCATGTGGAGCCTGTATAATTAATACATAATCTGTGCTGTCTCTGCTAATAATACTGTGTCAGTGCATGCTGATGCATGTTATGCACTACATTTAGACACTACCACTACAGCCTGAGACAGTATTGTCATTATCAAAGCAGTTTATTTACTTTTTTATTATTTTTAAGAAAAAGAAAGTTAATTATTACAACTTTGTAAAACATATTATTCACTCCACAGCCCATACAGTTTGATTTGAATGCACTGTTTTTGTGATGTCATAAAAATAAACTAATTTGCATATGAATCCATATCCTACTTATCCTACAGTGGTTTAGCCTTGCCCATTCACGGTGAAGTTATAAGGTCTGTTTTTTTCTTTCATTTTTTCAGAAGAGAACTAATACACCTAATGCATACACCAATCTTAAAGGCATGGTGACAAAGTAGCCTCTTTAAATCAGGAGAATGATCATATAAGAACAAATATTGACCGTTTGGTGTATAAACTGTCAGATGAACCTCTGAGAATAAAATAGAATAAATTGTATAGTAAATGGTAAATATTAAGTTACATAGCAAATGTGAGACACAAGCCCTTAATAACTGAACTGTAAGAACTGGGTTTAACAGGGGTTTAACATTTAGCCGTGTTCAGTAATAAACAAACTGAACTACCTTCTAGAGAAGCATGATGCTTTTTTGGAGGGAGGGGGCATGAGGGGGATTTCTCATTTAGGTGTCATTGCTCTATCCTCTTAGAGAAATATGCCATGCTGGAGCTCACACAGTGTGGGACGTGTCTGTGAAAACAAACTTTGATGTCTCACTATGCAATATGTCTACTTAAATTCCAAGGAGAGAGAAAGAGAGTGAGAAAAGGACAAGTGAGAAAGAGAGAAAGAAAAAGAGGTACAGAGTAAGAGAAAGAAGAATGCCAAATTGAGCCTGCTGGAAGCCATCAGTGAACCCTCTGTTTTCTATCAGACCAGATCAGCGGCTGCTATGGCTGCAATGTGATGAAGCAGTCCTGGTGACAGAGAGAAAAAAGGATGCTGATGATTCTCTCTCTCTCTCTCTGTCTCTCTCTGTCTCTCTCTGTCTCTCTGTCTCTCTCTCTCTCTCTCTCTCTCTCACTCTCTCTCTTTCTGCATTTAAAGGGCTCCGCCTGGTGAGATGAAAGAGTCGGCTCCTTGTTCTGTGGAACACGTTTGATCACTGAGTTGCCCCAGTGGGTGGGGGGCGTTGGGGTGTTGCGGAAAGAGTGAGATGGCGACAGGGGGATAACATCCACATAGCTTTTCCCAAGCTGCCTTTAACTGCATGGCCTTTTGTGTTTGCTGGTGTCTATTTTAAGTGAGTGCGCAGCGGTGGCTCAGGGCAGTGTGCAGGCCAAGAGAGAGACATGCTGAATGGAAAAATATTGTGTGCATGTATTGTGTGTTTTGCCCCAGGCAAATATTACTTTATTTAAAGTCTTTTATCTGAGGAGGACACCACCACACAGATGGAGATCTGCTCTATCTGGTCTTGAGCTCATGTACAT
>JBBJLS010000101.1:0-10824 GCA_037577275.1 Bryconaethiops microstoma | reverse complement strand
ATAGATAGATAGATAGATAGATAGATAGATAGATAGATAGATAGATAGATAGATAGATAGATAGATAGATAGATGTGAAGTTTCTAATCCAATTAAAGATAGTTTTTTTTCCAAGAACTGCAGACCTATAAGCTATGATCTCTGTATTTAGGAGCCCTGGGCCTGGAGAACCTCCTGTCAAACATGTGGTTGTGTTTCTTCAGTCTTCAACTCAGGAAGATCTTGTTCATTAGTAGTTTAGTTAGATCAGGTGTATCTAAAGGAGGTAACAATTTTAAGTTTGTGTTTTCTTCCAGTCTGTGGTTAAAATAAAGAAATGCTAAATCAAAGTTTAGATGAAGAAAAGCAACTCAGCCCTGTTCCACATTTGTTCCACAGTGTAGAAACCCACTGCCCTGAACAAAGCACTCAGAGAGGAGCGCTTGATGCTGACGTTTGTTTGTTTGTTGATGTCGTTGTTGTCGTTCTTGTTTACAGGTGGTACGTGTGTGGTGAACCCTACAGATCTGTTCTGCTCTGTGCCGGGACGACTCTCTCTCCTCAGCTCTACCTCTAAATATAAAGTCACCATTGCTGAAGTCAAACGCCGCCTCTCGCCCCCGGAATGTCTCAATGCCTCGCTGCTGGGGGGCATCTTAAGGAGGTAACACGCACACGCATATACACACACACACACACACACACACACACATACACAAACATATTTGTGCTGGTTTAAAAATTCTTCAGGACATGGGATCGTACAGCCAGTATCATTGTGGTCAGAAAAAGCAACTAAATTAAAAATGAACAGAGAAAAATAATACTTTAGCAAACGGGACTATTTCTATTGGACCTCTCATCAGAATACATCCACACTCAGGAAATGGTAGCGGGCATTTGCAGGAAGTAAAATTATTTATGTATATGTGTATGTGTGTGTGTGTGTGTGTGTGTGTGTGTGTGTGTGTGCGTGTGTAAAATATTAGGTATGTTGTGTGTAAATATATATATATACTTTTATGCTTAGGGAAAGGTGCATTTTGTAATATACTTATATTAGTATATAAATATATGTATATGCATATGTGTGTGTGTGTGTGTGTGTGTGTATGTGTGTGTGTTCCTATTTTTTATTGTAATATATCAAATATGTACTGTAATGTGGACGTTACAGTTCTAATTCTATACGAGTCATTTAGCATTAGTCCTTATGCAGGGCTTATGGTATGATTTGAAAATTGCTAGATGAACACAGATAAACAAAGGTTACAACACAGTAGGAGTCAAGACAGAGACACAGAGAGAGAGAGACAGAGATAGAGAGAGAGAAAGAGAAAGGCAGTATATTGGTCTGAACAAGCTCTGGACACTTGATCTGGAGATAAAAAAGAGGGAGACGAGAGGGGAGGGAAGGGAAAGAAGAGGGGGGCAGGAAAAAGAGAGCGAGAGACAGAGACAGAGAGGACGAGGGAAAGAGGAAGAGATGGCGAGAGCAGAGGAGCCAAAGGTTCCATTATTAATGAGGACAAGAGAGAGAGACAGAGAGAGAGAGAGAAAGAGAGAGAGAGGACGGAAGCTCGGTGAAGATGAACATGGCACACACATGCACACACACACACACACACAGACACAAACACACACTGGCCATTATAAGTGCACTTTGCAAAGTGAAACAGTGAGAAAGAAGCAAAAAAAGAGAATGAGTGAGAGAGAGTGAGTGAGAGAGAGAGAGAGAGAGAGAGAGAGAGAGAGAGAGAGAGAGAGAGAGAGCTGGCAATGTACTCTTAATGCAAGTGTGAAAATGAATTAAACCATGTTGAACTGAATACATAGAGGAAGAGAGAGAGAGAAAGAGAGAGAGAGAGAAGTAGACTAACAAGAAAATGAGCTGCTTATCAACATTGATGATGAAAAATACTATAAAATATTACGAATACAATAATATTTTATTCACATACTTTGCTGCACTAAGTCTGGTTAAATGGCCCTAATTTTGCTCTACGGTTCAGTGCACTGACAATATCAACAATACACTCAGAGAATCTTGACATGATGCCATTTATCACAATAACAATGCACGTAGTTACATTGCCCACTTTCACTGAGAAAATGTCAACATACCTGCAGCTGTGAGATATTTTATGAGGTAATGTAATGCTAACTCTGCAGCACTTGAATGAATGGAAATGCATGGGGTCAATAAATGAACTTTACAGGTTGTTTTGGAATTAGATTTGTCAGACTTTGCGTCATGCAATGGACACAATTAAAATATCCGATATTCATGCTGAAAACATACTTTTCCATCTATACTCTAAAAGAAAACCCTCTTTTCTGAAAAGAAAAAGTGAAGATAAAGAAGCTTTACATAATGTAGATTTAATTTATGGGCCCTTTCTAGAGCTTTTGTACTATACAGTGTCTATTTAAGCTCTTAAACAGTTCTTCACATTCACATTCATTTACAAAAAAGGTGTTTCTCATTTTTTATTCTTGCATTTTCATGAATTTTGTGAAACATCACTCTCAGTTCCTGTTCTCATCAAGCAGATAACAGATCAAACTCCCATACCTGTCCTCGATTTGCAGGTTTTATCAAGGTGACTTGTGGGGACTTGGGTAGCCAGGTTTCCTGGGATGCAATGCACACACAGTTGCCAACATCAGACCTGTTTTACACACTTTCTTAAGGTTTTATTCAATTTTTTGTTCTCCTCATTAAACACAAACTACTTTCACCACTGGCCTTTAACAGACTGGTAGTGCCATTCCAACACTAAAAAATTTTCAACTTTTGAACACCAAAGGTTTTTACCAATTATCCAATTATTTAATGAACTGCAGATTTTTATTATTTTCAAACATTGGAAAGTGAACAACTGTACATGAAAATATGTCAAATAAAACAAATTTCCTTTATAAGATGGAAAAAATCTGTAACAGTTCACGTCTGTCATCCTATTTAACTGGTTGTGTGGTGACTGTCCTTCAACTTTAAATATACTTGTTAACTGTTTCGTCTCAAAGCTTGTTAAACACTTCTCACACTTATCGTGTGATCCTCAATATAATTATAATTATTTTAGATGGCTTTTTGTTGGTCAGCAGTGATGACTAAAAATATTTTCTGGCTAATAAAGATGTGTATTATGTTGTGGTTTTATAGTGAATATCAATTAGGTGGAAATGCAGGGTCTCAAACCTCAAGTCGAGACTCTCGAGCCAAGCTGCAATGTTGGTGTTCCAAATGTAGACGTGGGTTTTCTATAACCCCTCGTCCTTAGAGTGTAGTGTCAACAGCTGAACGTGGTAGAACTCCCTAGAATGGAATCTGAACTCCTATGAATGGAGTCTAAACTGCCAAGTTTAGAGTCTGAACTGCTTGATTCAGCCCATTTTTCTAACTAAGCACAGTCAAGGTGGACGTTTCCATAGTGATTACACCGGTCCTGAAGTTGAATTTTTTAGAAGCCATTTGAAAGAGATATTTTGGTAATTTTGTGCAATATTGGAAAAAGAGTGTCTTTTCCTTCTGGTTTCCAATTTCATAATAAATTTGCACTTTTGATATAAGGCAGCATAAAGCCCACCAACACTTTATTTCTTCTTGAATTTAACCACATAACCTCTCTGTCTCTCCCTCTTTCTCTCTTTCTCTCTCTCTCTCTCTCTCTCTCTCTCTCTCTCTCTCTCTCTCTCTCTCTCTCTCTCTCTCTCTCTCTCTCTCTCTCAGAGCTAAGTCTAAAAATGGTGGCCGGTGCCTTAGAGAGAAGCTGGACAGACTGGGACTCAATCTCCCGGCGGGACGCAGAAAAGCCGCTAACGTCACCCTCCTCACCTCTTTAGTGGAAGGTAAGGGCACTAGTTTAAAGTTTATAGCTGTCCTAAATGGGAAATCACAACTCACTAACAACTTTCTTATTCGTGGTTAATATCATTTTTCCTTGCCCACTGATGGACTGTGAAGTCATTAGGAATCAGGGGACGTTTTAGATGCCGGGCAAATGCCATTACATTATGATGAACAATTATGCAAAAAAATGTTCAAATTATGTGATTGGGCTTGATATAAACAAAAATAAATAAAAAGGCAGTTTTAATTTCAGGCTTGATTTATCATTGTTCACCTGCAGTGGGAATGATAGATAACACCCAGGTTATATAAGTTATACAAGTATTATAGGTCATAATATAATCAAGACGGAGGTTTTAATAAAGCTTGGAATATGTATGAAACATGGAATATGAAAAGAAAATCAGTTTTCAATATATATTTCTTTGACGTGTAGCTGCTGATGTAAGAATGATGCTCCAGTTGTAAATTTTTTAAAAGGATCATCTTCTACTTCGTCCACATCTTGAATTTTCATTATTACTTATTAGCGAGAGTTCCTAGAGTAGTGAGTGCGCAGTCAGATGGAAGTGTGTTCTGCAGTGCTGTTCTCATTGTTAGGTAGAATAATTAGTAATGTCAGTGAAAGGTCGTGATATGATAGATTGTCATAAACAATTGGCAAGATGTATTGTTTCATTTTCTGTACAATCCTGATCAAAAATACACTTTCATATTGTGACATTCATGTAAAACATCTCTAAAGTGAATCTAAGATAAGACAAGAAAGAAGTTTATTTATCCCGAGGGAAATTCTTTTGTCATGAACATGCTCAGTGCAACAAGAGGAATAAAGATTAGACAATAGAGAGTTTAAGAAAGACAATAACACTAGTAATAGTGCAAACAGAATAACAAAATAACTATTAGAATATAACTATAACAGCTATAATATAATAACAGATAAGTAGTGCAAGTGGTTATGAAAAGTGACTTAGTGTGTCTAGCACTCTTAAATTAGGTTGAATATTGTGGAATAGGCTTATTATTTTTCTACAAGAATTAAGTTTTGATGTATATACAAATATTTATGATGTGTGTGTGCGTGTGTGTGTGTGTGTGTGTGTGTGTGTGTGAATGCATATGCATACTTAGATATATGTAATATTGCCTGCAAATTATCTTTCAAACGTCTAAAATTTCAGAAAAAACTTTTTTTTATAGCCTAACAAGTGACGACATAGATATACTATGGACAGGTCCACTGGACATTTCAATGGACATACATTCTGAAATGTGTTCTTTTGCAGTTTTACCACACATGGCTTTCAATCGAAGTCAATGTGTGTGTGTGTGTGTTTGTGCGTATGCATACTTAGATATATATAATATTGCCTGGAAATTATCTTTCAAGCATCTAAAGATTTAAGGCATCAAAGCTTTGGGGCAGCTGGTGGTCTAGTGGTTAGGGCGTTTGGCCTCCGATCAGAAAGTCGCGGGTTTGAATCCCAAGACTGTTAGTGACACCTCTGAGGTACCCTTGAGCAAGGTACCGTCCTCACACCCTGCTCCCCGGGTGCTGTGTTCCTGGCTGCCCACTGCTTCACTTGGTTAAATATAGAGGAAAAATTTGGTGCTATTCACGCTGTGTATCTATTCATCTATCTATCTATATTCTCATGAATTCACCCTCTGTGGTGTCCTGTTGTGCAGGTGAGGCGCTGCACCTGGCTCGGGACTTTGGCTACACCTGTGAGACAGAGTTTCCCACAAAAGCGGTGGGAGAACACCTGGCACGGCAGCACACAGAACCCAAGGAACAGAATGCCCGCAAGAAAATGGTGCTGGCCACCAAGTAAGTCCATGACTGCACACCATAACATTTTTATTTTATATTTTCTATTGTTCTTGTCTCTGTGTTTCTGCGTGACTGCACAGTCATAATCTAAACAGTTTCCTCTGAGATCAGTAAAGATCTTGATTCTTTTCTGATTCTGAAACACCTTCCTTCTGAGCCATTCTTTGGCAATGTTTTCATATCAATGAGCAATGTGTTTGGTAAAATGGATGTGTGTGTGCGTGTCAATGTGTGTGTGTGTGCAGGCAGATCTGTAAGGAGTTCCAGGATTTGTTAAGTCAGGATCGTTCTCCACTGGGTTCCTCGAGGCCAACACCAATACTGGATTTAGACATTCAGAGACATCTAACACATTTCAGGTATAGAACATGGTCAAATATAGTGCAATATATGATCACTATATTTCCAAAATATCTTTTCATCTCTGATATGATAACTTTACAGATGAAGACCATTCCACGACTTTCAGTGGAAGTCAGTGTGAAAAGTTTTTAACCATTTCCATTGGTCCATTTATCATGAAATGTTCAGGTAGTGTAAAGGACAACAGTGTAAAGGACAAGTGACAATTAATAAGTGATGTCATATATATATACTATGGATAGTGCCACTGGACATTTCAATGGACACACATTCTGAAATGTGTTCTTTTGCAGTTTTATCACACATGGCTTTCAATCTAAATTTTTTGTTGTTATTTATATGTATATTTATATACAGTTACTATGAGTACTTCCAAATTCTTTCTAATGGACATTTCAGTAGACTAACATTGTGAAACCTGTTCTTTTGCAGTCTTATCACACATGGCTTTGGTACACCGGCGATCTGTGCAGCCCTCAGCACCTTTCAGACAATTCTAAGCGAAATGCTAAACTACCTGGAGAAGCACTCAGCCAACAAAAGCACGGGGACGCCCGATGGCAGCCAGATTAACTCCAACTCCGAAAAGACACCGTTACGCAAAACTGCCGAAACACCAACAAAAGATGGCAAAATGGAGAAAACAGAATGACTGCGTCCTTCCTAGCCAAGACAGATTAGCACTGAACCACTTCCTGATCTGAGCCCTGATGGGCGGACCTTGTTCAGGGTGTGGCTGTTAGGGTGCGGGCCTTTTTTCCCTTCACTATAAATTAATTTCCTAACATCTATCATGTCCTTTTTCAGAGTCTGTTTAAATGTAGAAATGAACAACGCCATTCTCTTGATCTTTCCAGTCGACCCCACGCGATGTATTTTCACCATTTTGTAAGTTATGAAAGAAGGTATTTTGTTTAAAGTTTGTCTTTACTTTATAATAGTTGAAATGATTATTTGAAAAATGTAATATCTTTTATTGAAAGATACACATTCCATTTTTTGGTGAGGCCCAATTTCAGGCCGCTTTGGAACTGTAAATGAATTCCGGTGACTCTCTCCGTTGCCATTGGTCAACTGTATATTGTGCATGTTAAAGTTTGTACACTCGCTCAAACCTGATGTTCCTCACCGAAGCTTCAGAACACGACATCTCAACTGCATTTGTAAAGAAGTTATATATAAATATATAAATGACAACTTTTCTTGTAGCTTTTGAACTACATATATGAAATATCTTACATGCAACCTTACCCGTGTTCAATAAAGCATATTGCTCAAAGTCTTATATTAAACTGGTGTGTTGCAATGGAACTATTTTGTATATTTGTGTATACTGTCATGTAAATATACAGGGTAAAGGGGGCACTTGGCTGACACTCTTGTTCAGAGAGACTTACAATCATTAGTTACAGTGACAGTTCCTCTGAAGCAACTGAGGGTTAAGTGTCTTGCTCAAGGACACAATAATAGAAAATGTGGGTTTGAATCTGCAGCTATTATGGAAATTTTACGTTATGTTTAGGTCCTTTAGACTTTAAAAAAGGTTCTTCACTCTCAAAACCTCTCACAGAAGCACCTTGTCCTCTATGGCATCTCTTCAACCCGCTGTTTTAAAAGCATTTGCATTGCCAATAATAGGCTAATGATAAACATTGCATATTGTATGAAATATTCAAATGATCATTTTTACACACCTCATGCATTTGGGTTTCAGTTTGACTTAATAAAATATGACTTAATAATATTATGAAGAAAAAGGTTAAAAAGATAAAGGTTCTCGGCAGACACATGGTTTAAGCATGGATATTTTACATAATGTGGAGGTTCTTTAGGTTCTTCACCCTTAAAAGCTCTCAAAAAATCACCTTTTCATCTACAGTATCTCTGCAACCAGTCTTTATTTTTAAGAGCATCTGGAAGATTCTAGCTGAAGAACTTTTTATCCTGTAGGGTTCAGATAACAGCAGTAACACACCTGTCACCTGTCGGCTCACCTATCACCCCTCACTCACCCTGCTCTTACCTCACTATGTTTTGCTCTTACCTTACAGACAGGATTTACACTCCTGGCATACTAGCTGGGTTTATCTCTTTGCAATACAAATGTACTGGATTTACTGACCACATTTACAATCCTGAATCACTATGATGTTGCATGAGCTCAATTTTAAAAATCAGTATCGGAATCAGAAATCTTTATTGTTCCCAGAGGAAATTGCTTATGTTACGAATGCACAGACACACAGAGACACAAGGACAAGAACAATATAAATATAAAGTCTAAATAAATCCAATAAACATCTGCAGAAAAAACTCAATATGAAATGCACTATGCTCTATACACAAATGCTGGGGTATAAGTACTATAAATAAGTAACAGACTATAAATTAGTCTGTTGTTGTACATAATAGAAATCAGTAGTAGATCAGTAAAAAAGCAATATTTCACATGGTTAGACCATTGCACTAAATAAGATACTGCACATAATGATAAGGTTTTAGAACCTGATAAGAACACCCCATGAAATTGCACTTGGTAGATAATATTGCACATAATAATAAGATAATAATTGTTTAAACTCTATAGAAATTGCACAACAAAGCAGCATCGGGTAATTGCACAGATTATTGTATGGGTGTGTGACGGGGAGGAGTTGTACATTCTGATGACCATGAGAAGTAAAGATTTCCATGGTTTCCACGTTGTCAAGTTCTGCACTCACCACTGAGACAGTTTTCTTGATCAGTTTGTTTTTGGCTTCTACTATACTGTCATGCATACACTTTTAAAAATAACCTCAAAATAATAGTGTCAAAAGAAAAATTATTCGTACTGACGCCAAGGGTGGTATTAAACCACTGTAATGACCATATTGTAGAGGTTTAACACAAATTAAAACTTCTTTCCTTGACCTGTATGTCCAACCAAGAGACATTTAGAAACCTTAATTTTTAAGGTTGCAATATTGGCCACTAAACTGGGAGGTTTACATATTAACATAAAATGGCCATGGTATAAATGACAGCTCTAACAATAAAAAGCAAACGTGTATAAAACACAAAATTGGAATGTAAAAATCTTGGTTAAGCCTAAGTAGTTTGAACAAGTGTTTGAAAACTTCTAATAGAGTTATTTTCTTTAAGGAATTTCTTTGCGAATAGGATTTTTTTTTTTTTGCAATTTCATGAAACTACTGATGAGGTTTACTGATAAACTTTATTACCAGGCTGTATTAATAGTTTATTGAAGTTCTTTACTGATAAGGGTTACTGATACATTTCATGTGCCGACTGAACTGTGTTGACTGACAAAGTATAGGGTTCCACTTTACCAATATTGAGTTTAATCCCCTACACACACACACACATATACAGTTTGCACAAACTGTAAAAGGACATATTTTTTGTTAATGGTTTGCTATTTGCATGGCTTCATTGAACATCACTCATTTTTATTTTGCTAATTACTGGAGATAAATATAGCACTGCTTTCATAAAAAAGATGTTAATGAGGATGTTGGTGATGATGATGATGATGATTATGATGATAAGGATGATAATGATAATGATGATGATGATGAAGATGATGACAACTAGGATAAAAATCATGATGATGATGACAACAACGAAGATGATGAAAATGGGGATAAAAATTATGATGACGATGACGATGAAGATGAGAAGGAGGAGGAGGAGGAGGATGATCGTGATGATGATGATCTGCATGTCGTTTTAAATCTACTCTCTAACACAATTTGCAATAGAGCAATCAGTACATATGAAATAGAGAAAGCTGACAACCCTGTCCATAAACGGACATCTTCCATATTATATGAAAGTAAATATTAAAATTGCGTTGGTTCAAATATTCTTTCAGGCTAAAGAAGTCTCGTTAGGCCTCTTTTTACTTTAGGTAATTCAAAGTCCATCTCGACCTACTTAACTCATATTGACTCATAGATCTCGGGTAAAACCGCCCAAAAATATATGAAATACACACAATCTATGCGTATATTGATTCTGGACACTTGTCTTGACGTATATATACATTTATTAAGCCAAATAAATAATGAATTACGTCAATATCAAATACACGATAGACTCATAATGTCTGAGCCTATCAATTGCAAACATTCTAAGTTAGATGGGCCATAACAGGCCAGAGGAATTTCAGATTTACTACAGTGGATCTTTTTCCATGAGCCCTGACTGGTCAGTAAATTCGCCAATTGTCCACAGGTTGACCAACGAAAAATAGGTCTATTTGGCTCTAAATACCCCTTTTATTAGTCTACATATTGGGCTTATGAACGCACCGCAGCTTGCTTGTTTCTCTATTAAGTTGTTTTATTTTATATTTTTAAATGATTCTTAAAGTAAATGTTGTCTTATTGGTATTTGCGCATCTACTCCAAAATAAAAATAAAAGCTGGTCAAGGGGAAAATACTTCTGCAGGAGCTCTGGTCAATAAAGCGCTCTGACGTATTTAGCATGTTACTCAAGCGCCATCTGCTGGTCAATCTGCGCACCAACACACAATGTACTTCTACAGGTCCTCTGTGGACCCATTTTTACCCTCACGAAGGGTTTGGTAGTGAGATGATTAGTTGTCATAAAA
The DNA here is from genome assembly GCA_037577275.1 of Bryconaethiops microstoma. Lineage (NCBI taxonomy): Eukaryota > Metazoa > Chordata > Actinopteri > Characiformes > Alestidae > Bryconaethiops > Bryconaethiops microstoma. Next base: position 170 of record JBBJLS010000101.1, on the reverse strand, counting down.
CAGCTGAATGTTCAGGAGGAGCAAGAAATACAACAAATACAACAGCAACTTAAACTTGTTGAACTTAAACCTGTACTGGCTGGTCATCGAATTTCGAATTTCCCACTTGTGGGACTAATAAAGGTTTATCTTATCTTATCTTATCTTATCTTATCTTATCTTATCTTATC
>JBBJLS010000100.1:0-16085 GCA_037577275.1 Bryconaethiops microstoma | reverse complement strand
TTTTGTGATGTCACATAACCACATTTAATATACCTTCTTGTTCTTGTTGCAGTAGTTTGGCTCCGACCATTCAAACAACACATTAACAGTTTAAATTAGACTTTTGATGGATTACTAGAAGACCCAGTAACTCACCTGCAACGGTGATTGGTCAGCCTGTCAGAAACACTGATTAGTTAGAGACTCATTTGCATATTGCAGCCTTTTGTAGTGACGATGTTTTGAGAAGATCAATTAACCTAGATTATGTTAAGGATGTCAGTAATTTCAAGTCATTCTAATATGGATGTTGAAAACTGTGAGCCATGTATGAGAGTCACAAAATGTGGTTAATTGCATCAACAGTGGTCAATGATGACTAGTCCACTGCGCAAGCTGACGTGCTGTAAAATGCACCCTAGTGAAGAAAGCAGTGCTGAGCTTAGTCTGAGCCCCACTCACTCCAACAGTACAGTCTCCAAAAGTATTCAGGCAGCCCTTTTAATTGGTGATTTTTATCGAACAGGCATTCAGTTGCACAAATAGATTGTATTGTCTATTATATAGACTGTTGCTGCAGCAAAGGGGAGACAAACTCCTCATTAATACTCTTGAAACATTGGGTGTCTGCAAACTATGCTGAGTAGTGTTTCCAGAGATTAAGACTAGTCTTGGATTACGCAGCATTCTGAGTGGAGATTCTCCATTAAATGTCAAACATAGTCCATGTCTAGGCTTAATGCTTGTCCAGGAAACCTGTACTGTGTATTGAATGTCATGCCTCTACTCTAAGAGGGTTTATGAATCTTCTGAGGGATTCACCCTTCTTGAGTGTGTCATCCTAGATTATGAGATTTTGTAACCTGCCTCTGTTGTTTTATTTCCAGACCATGGCGAAGTTCCTGGCCCCAGTGATTCAGGATAACCCCTCAGGATGGGGTCCCTGTGCTGTGCCTGAAAAGTTCAAGGACATGCCCTACCAGCCTTTCAGTAAGGGGGATCGCCTGGGTAAGGTAAGATCTTGCTTGGGAGGAAATGTTTTGCTCTCTTGTCGCTTACTCTGTTTCTCAGTCCGGATAATAACCTTTAAAGTGTTTGCTGTAACTCTAGTCCTGATTGTGAACAGCATTTTTAAAGCATACAGTTTTAAGGGAAAAGTTACTCATATCATTCTCCTCTGTGTTCATAGGTGGCAGATTGGACTGGAGCAACCTACCAAGATAAAAGATACACAAGTAAGCCCATGATGCAGTGAATCAGATGTTTATTTACTTTTGTACTCTGAATATGTACTTTCTGGGCATCATGTTAATGCAGTTTCACTGAAGTTGAAAGAACATTGTCTTATTTTTCCATTCTTTTAGATAAGTACTCGTCTCAGTTTGGAGGGGGCAGTCAGTACGCTTACTTCCATGAAGAAGATGAAACAAGTTTCCAGCTGGTGGACACGGCCAAAACCCAGAAGACGGCCTATCAGAGGAACCGCATGCGTTTTGCCCAGGTACACAGCAAAAACTGATCTGTTCGGATATTTGTTTGAAAATGAGTTCAGATTCAAATTATGTCTGGTTACAGACATCTTTGAAAACGTTTAGTTTTGTCAAAATCTTCCAGGTTTGCATAATGTTGTTTAATTCTAATTCTTCTCATTTTTCCCCACAGAGGAACCTGCGTCGCGATAAGGATCGCAGGAACATGGGACAGTTAAACATGCAGACTCTCCCTAAAAGTGCTAAACAGAAGGAGAGAGACCGCATGCGTCTGCAGAAGAAGTTCCAGAAGCAGTTTGGGGTCCGTCAGAAATGGGACCAGAAGTCACAGGTAACCTCACCGCTTATGGAAATGATGCTTGAGACCCTGCGCACTGAAATAGGAAGCAGTTATTGTACATATACTTCAGAGCAGCAGTCCCCAACCATTTTTCTGCCAAGGACCAGGACCTGTACGGATACAACTAAAATCAAATTGCATAAAAATACAAAGAAGCTCCCCAAAGATGCTTGTTTTTTATTCATGTTTGCTAGCTTGGGGACTAAATTTTTTGTATCGTATCACGAGACGAGTGTTTTTAAAATAAAATATCTTTCAGACTCAATCAATAAAATATTTTTCTGTGGGGCCCGGTACCAAATGACTCATGGACCGATACCGGTCCGCGGCCCGGTGGTTGGGGACCTCTGCTTTAGAGGTTTTGTTGTCATTGTGAACTTGATTAAACGAAAATTAAACACACCAAAACTGAGTCCACATTCAAGGTGCAATTTTTTTTGGTCTGAATTTGACTCTGGAATCTTGAATTCCAGGTTTGGATCAGTTAATTTTGCAATGACTACAAAATTCAGGACGTGTGAATTTGAAGAACTGTGGTGTAGTTTTTGTTAGTTCTTAAGCATTAAGCTCCATAATATTTATCCCGTTTGAGATTTCTAGACATTTAGTATGTTATTAACTACTAAATTACTTTTCCTGGTTTACCCTGATCTTTCCTAGGTGCTTAGCAGTGATTTCAGTGAAAGTTATTTGTGCTCATTAATAGTTAAACTGTGCCTCTCCATTCTGAATTTCTCGTCATGGCCCTGATAGGCCCAGCTGAAGCCGAGGGACTCCTCTGTGGAGGTGCGCAGTGACTGGGAGGTGAAGGAGGAGATGGACTTTCCCCGACTCATGAAGATGAGATACATGGATGTGGCTGATCCTATAGACATGTAAGTATGTGTACACACTGACCCCTCCTGGCCAGACAGACCACTTACAGCTGCTAGTATGATGTTTTTTGGGGTTTTTTTTTTAGCAATATGCTAATTTTTTTTTCCTCTCTCCCTCTGGTGCAGTGAGTGCTGTGGTGCACTTGAGTATTATGATAAAGCGTTTGATCGCATCACCACCCGAAATGAGAAATCACTGAAGACCATTAAAAGGATCTTCCACACTGTCACCACCACTGATGACCCAGTCATCCGCAAGGTAACGCAGCATGCATCAAATGCTTGCCCCCAAAATGTTGAAAACCATTGAAGCTAACAATCTGATTTTGTTAAAGTAACATCAGTGCAACAAAGCCTCTTTCCGTTCTGATAGTTTGTTTATCTGACTTTATTGTTTATTGACAGATAGTACCGTCATTAAAAATTCCATAAGCTTAGTTTTACGCCTGGTAAAATGATCAGGCCTGTTAATACAAGAGTTTGTTGAAATAACAAATTTCTCCCTCTTTGTCTCCCTCGCGCTCTTTGTCTCTCTCGCTCTGTCTCTCTCGCTTTGTCTCTCTCGCCCTGTCTCTCTCTCTCTCTCTCTCTGTAGCTGGCTAAGACTCAGGGTAATGTCTTTGCCACCGATGCCATCCTGGCTACTCTGATGTGTTGTACACGCTCTGTGAACTCTTGGGACATTATTGTGCAGCGCGTCGGAAACAAGCTCTTCTTCGACAAGAGAGACAGTTCGGACTTTGGTACGTTTTCTAACCGCTATATCTGAAAGCAAGAATTGTGTATTAATGTTTGCAGCAAAGCCATTGTTGAGCACTTCACTACTGTACTGCAAGTTGATCTAGCAAAAAAGAGTGGTGTTCGTTTCCCGTGGGATCTGAAAGGTTGTCCTAGAGTTACTTATCCTCATTAAATGTTCCGTTAAACAGATTTTTCTTTCCATCTCCCTTAGATCTGTTGACAGTCAGTGAAACAGCAAACGAGCCTCCTCAGGACGAGGGTAACTCCCTTAACTCCCCCAGGAACCTGGCCCTGGAGGCAACATACATCAACCACAACTTCAGTCAGCAGTGCCTGCGCATGGTACTGTACCAGAACGCTCCTAAATACACTCCCATCCCAGGAACCCACTACTATCTATTGGTTTTGAAACGATATACATTGGAAACAGATTTGCATGCACACATAAGGTGTATGTTCAGGATCCTTGCTCAACCTTAGGTAGAGAACCTGTATAAATGGCTTGGGTATCAGTCTGTACATGTAAAAGCTGATGATTCATTACATGTGATTTTTCAGGGAGGAGAGAGGCACAAGTTCCCCAACCCAAACCCATTTGTGGAGGAAGATATGGATCAGAGTGAAGTTGCATCTGTAGCCTACAAGTAAGACTAACTTTTTTATTTTTTATTTTATTGCAACATTACCAGTCAAAAGTTTTTGCACACTGAGATTTCCTCTATTTGCATGTTGCTCACCTAATATTTGCTAAAATACACTGTTTTTACTAAGTTTACAGTACACCCTTTTTATTAGCCAGAAAATAAGATTTTTATTCATCACTGCTGACCTATAAAAAGTCACTTAATATAATTAATTATAATGCTGATCACCAGACAAGTGTTTAGCAGGCAATTAAGTGACAGCCAATAGGATGAAACAGTTAACAAGTGCATATAAGGTTAAAGGACAGTCTTGAATGTGCATCACCACACAACCAGACATGTTCTGCCATGTTATACTGGAAACTTTTTATTTGACATTTTCATTTATAGTTGTTCACTCAACATCTTTTTCCCATGTTTAATTAGAAAATAACTGGATAAGTAGTGAAAACCTGTGGTGTGCAAAAACTTTGGAATGGTGATGTTTTGACAATATTGAATTGTGGCCATTTAGCACTGTATTATTGAGTTCGTCCTAACTGAACCTTTAAGCCTTCATTCATAATTGGCTGTGCTAGATCTGGGGGTTATTCTAGGGTGTTCATGCTACACCCCCTTTTTTGATTCCGTTTGTGGTAATCTGACTGTGGAGTCTTACGCAGAACGACTGGATATAAGTCTTTTGACTGACCAACTTCTTGATTCTGATTGGTCAGCTGTGATGACACTCAGCAGCAAAGTAACCAGTTTTTTACCTGAAACGTGCAATGTCAAAACAAAGGAGAAGTCTTCGTTCATTTTGCTTCAAAGACAAGAATGAAAAGACCGCTGGAGAGTGTTTGGAAAAGACGTCTTCTGAATGTACCATGTGGGAAAAGGTCTTGTCTGCCGTCAGCCCCCACGGTGGCTCTGGTGGCTGGAACATTAACTTCAGGAACCATACAAGCTGTTCTAGATCAGGACTTTGCGTCAGTGTGCTGTGAGTATATTGTATCACAGGAAGGTATTGACTGTGTGTGCATGTTTGTAGGTACCGGCGGTGGAAGCTCGGGGAGGATATTGATTTGATTGTGCGCTGTGAGCATGACGGCGTTATGACCGGAGCAAATGGAGAACTGTCCTTCATCAACATCAAAGCACTCAATGAGTGGGACTCGCGGGTGAGATACAGGGAAAAAGTGCTTCAGATAAGTGATAAACTACAGGAAACAGACCAACAAGAGTAAAATGACACATGTGGAAAAGTAATATGATTGTAATGTTTTCCAAATCTCAACACTTTTCTTTATCCCAGTGCCACAGCATGTGTGAAGAAACATTAGTACGTCACACAGTGGTATTTCAGCATAAGTAATTAGTATAATTCGTACTGAAATTGTTGTTTGTACAGCATTGTAATGGAGTGGACTGGCGTCAGAAGCTGGACTCCCAGAGAGGTGCTGTGTTGGCCACGGAGCTGAAGAATAACAGTTACAAACTGGCCCGCTGGACCTGCTGTGCTCTCCTGGGTGGCTCAGAGTACCTCAAACTTGGGTGAGAGCGAACACACATGCACAACTCACACTTATATGTTCATTTGGGCATACATTTACACGCCTGGTGCATACACTACCGGTCAAAAGTCAAAACTGCAGATTTTTATTCGTATTAACCATGAATGAATAAAACATTTATTAGTCCCCCAAGTGGGAAATTTACATTGCTGCAGCAGAAAGTGGACAGAACAAAGGTAAGAGCAGCAAACCAATGGATTAAAAGCTATACAACACAACAAGATCAAATAAAAAGTACTCTTGTCAAAACAAATTTCCATTATAACATGGAATGACTGCAACAGTGCATGTCTGAGATCCTATTTACTGGTTGCGTGGTGATGCAGTGTCAAATTCTGTTTCTTTCCAGTGCTGTTCCTTAATAGCTTGTAAAACATCTAAGTTGTCTGATGATCCACATAATTGTATTAGCAGGTCAGTAGAAATGAATAAAAAATTACATTTTCCAGTAAAGGTATTCAAATGGTGAAAGAATGAGTTTAGTTTTGTTAATATTAAGGACCGTGCAAATGTAAAAATGTACATACTCGCATGTATGAACTCATCCATGTGCTTGAATTTGGCCGGTAGAATATCATATTACCTAGTTATTATTCTTAATGGTAGACTGTTATAGAGCACAGTAGTTTTGTGGTTTTTTTGTATAGTGAGCATGTTGGGTGTTTTAAACAATGATTATTGGATCATACTATATTGGCTCTGCCATTTGGTGGTGTTTTTCCAACTCAGCAGAGGGTCTGTCTCAAAATACAACCTGCAGGTCATCTCTTTAGGTTTACTAGCAGTGCATTAGGAGTGTAGTAGCTGCAGGATTTTAGAAAGCCTTAGAGAGTCCTGTTTTGAGTCTTTGTTCATGTTTTTGTGCTTCAGCTATGTGTCCCGTTACCACGTGAAGGACTCGGCACGTCATGTGATCCTGGGCACGCAGCAGTTCAAGCCTAATGAATTTGCCAGCCAGATCAACCTGAGCATGGAGAACGCCTGGGGCATCTTGCGCTGCGTAATCGACATCTGCCGCAAACTGGACGAGGGCAAGTACCTCATCCTCAAGGACCCCAACAAGGTGACCCACCACAACACGTGCAACTACTGCAACACAGTATTTGATGCTAGACCTATTTTTTCAGTATTTTTTACATCTTGAATGCTTGGCTCATTGCTTGCTTGCTTTCTTGTGTTCTCAGCAAGTGATCCGCATCTACAGCCTCCCTGACGGAACTTTCAGCTCGGATGAAGACGAGGATGATGAAGAGGAGGACGAAGATGAAGATGACGAAGGTGAGAATTTGAATTCTGGAGAAATTGACTTCCATTTGCTTAATTTAGGGATCTGTGGCACAGTTCCCAGCTTATGTACTAATAAACGTGCTGTGTAAGTGGTGGGCGGGGGGTCGTTGGCAAATCTTTTTGGCACTTTTCACATGAAAGACATCTTTTACTCATTCAGATAATTTTTTCCGTGTTTTTCTTTTAGACGAAGAGAACTAAAGAGCTGAAACAAGAGAAATGGAGGAAACTGAGACCAAACGAGGCTGTTCTCGCACCTCTTTCCATCACACAGTACTATTCAAATGAAATAAAGGTTATTAAAAGGTTTAGCAATACTTGAATGTGTCTTTTTTCTGTTTGTTTTTCATGCTTGGTGGACAAAATATCAACAAAACAATTGTTTTGTAACTACATTACATTACACTAGCCTTGATTTCTCTAACCAACTATTGACTGGATGCCTGGGTCACCCTTATACTCCTCGGGCCAGCCACACGAGGGCACTGTTTGGTTATGTATCAAACCAGCTTGGCCATGAAGGACCTACATGGACCTACAAGTTTTTTGGCTAGTGCATCTTTTTTTGCTTTAGCATATTTGTTTGCATACAAACTGTATCGAAAGTCATATATGGGGGAAAAGCTGGAAATCAGAACCGATTCCTAGTTAAAAAGGGCAAACCTTTGAACTGATGGCGTGTGTAGCAAGTAACTTGCAAAGCGTCCTACACCCCGAACAGAACAATTGCTCAAAGTGTAGCCTTTAAGCATTACGTCACGTGTTTAGGCAACAGCATTAAAGTCCTGCATGCAGGCAGCTCACATGCCCGTAAGTAATGTTTTACTATCAGCCATGTAGCCGTTGAACCTCAAATCCCTGCGTTTCTCATAACGCTCTCCTCGAGCGTTCGCTCTGGAGCCGAGCCCTCTCTCATCTTTTATTCTTTTATTCATGTGCCACCTTTATTCCTCTGCTTTAATATCATCAGTCACACCCCTCCCCTTCATTCTTCCCCTCTCTCCCTCCCTCCTTCCCTCACTCTTTCCCTGCTGTCCCCATCTCTCAATCACTCTGGTCAAGGTTAAGGAGGGAGCAGGTTAAAAATAGTTCAATAAAGCGAAGAGGCAGACGGAGCGCTCCCAGCATACTGATCAGGCCCGGAGTCCAGCGAGACGTGGGCGGGTGGGAGCCGCAGAAAAAAGCCGTAAGAAAGCAAGCGAGTGAAGGGAAATGGATGATATGGCCTGGAAGATGGGCTGATCACCAGAATGCTGTTGAGATGGGAGGGGGTGGGGTCCTTCATTCTCATAAGCATTAAAAATCCATTAGATGGTTTGCAATCGAGGCTTTTAATAAAAGCCATGATTGTATAAAGCTTAAAAGGTCTGTATCGTACATTTTTGGGGTCCACTTAAGATGTTTTTAGGGGTTTATGTACCAAAAGCTGTTGTCATTTTTTAGCGTAATCATTTTTCAAACCTCCATAATTCTGTTTTGTGTGCTTTTAATATTATTGTGCCTCATTTCAAAAGTAGTCCAGGTTGAAGCACAGCTCATAACTTCAGTGGGAATGGGCGGGACTAAAGTACGGTATGCTGGATGGGCATTAATGTAGTTTCTTTGTGACAACAATCAAAAAACAAATCGATTCAAAATTCTGGCGCACATTGCCGTAAATGTTACACTCTGAAATATTTCAAAAAGGTGATTTTTCTTTTGGTGTGTAAGGATCTTCAGTATGGTCACCATCCGTCCATCCACTGGTCATGCACAGGCAAAACACTCCCATACTGCACTTCTCTCACACTGAAACTCTGCAAATACTGATTTAATGCACGTTCAAGGCGCTCAGTCTGCTAACCCCTCTCTCCCTCCCTTTCTCTCTCTCTCACATTCTCCTTTCCCACTCTGCCCAGTCTCTTTCTGTCTTCCCTCTTTTCCCCTTCACTCTGCTTCTCTTCCTACTCTCTCAGTCCTCTCTCTCTTTCTTCTGTCTCTCACTCTTTCATCTTCTATCCTTGTCCCTTCTTTTAATTTCTTTATTTTACACCCTCTTTTCTCTCCTTTCTCTCACTCTGCCTGTCCTCTCTCCCTCCCCTCTTTTCCCCTTCTTTCTCCTTCTCAATGTCTTTTCACTCCCTTTCTCTTTCCTTCCCTTTTTTCTGCTTCTTTCTCCCCCTCTCTTTCTCCTCTCACTCTTCTCAGTCTCTGTCTGTCTCCCCTCTTTTCCCCTTCTTTCTTCTTTCTCCTTCTCTTCCCCCTCTTCTCTCTCTTTGATTAAATGCATGATAAAGGCCCCCCCCCCCCCCCATCCTCAGGAACTCTCATACAACCACCACTGTTTTTAAGCTGAGGTAGTGTTTACAGAAGGGTGTGATGAAGGATTCAGAGGACAGTTATGTGTTCATACTGACACGCAGGACATTTGTTACACTTCCGTATGCGTGTGTTCATTCATATGCGTGTCTGTGCTCACTGACGCCGAAGCTTTGGGGCTTATATGTGGACACAGTGCTGCACGGCCCATAAAACACAGACAGCGACTCACACACACACACACACACACACAGTAAACGCTGGTGTTTTATAGCTCACATGGAGGACAGGCAGGCATGTGTAACAGTTAACCACACACACACACACACATTCATGCCTGTCTCTACAGACAGGGAAGAAAGTTGAGTAATGAGGAACACACACACACACACACACACACAAAGACACAAGCAGGCTTTCATTGATGCTGTAAGGATGAAGAGAGAGAGCGGGTGGAGGTTGGGGGGAAGGGGTGGTTCCCATGGAAACTGAGCAGTCAGCACATCTGTATGGTTCCCTGCTGCTGTTGGCATCCCACAGCCGTCACCACCAACACACACAGCAATGTTAACAACACCCTGTACAGACAGACACACATACTAAATGACAGCACCCTACACACACACACACACACAAACACACATCACACAAACTGACACCCCAACCCCTACACACACACACACACAAACACACATCACACAAACTGACACCCCAACCCCTACACACACACACACACAATTGATAAACCCTTCCATGTACACACTTTTATGACACCCCCTCTCACACACATACACACTCACTTCATCCCCTCACCCACCAACACACACAAACACACTTAAGGGTATTTGACCCCACTATCCAGAGAAGTGTGAGCTCATCAGTGATCAAGTGTGTTCTTCAGCTAACAGCTGCTGAATGCTGGATGGAGAATAAGCTCTCTGGTGTGACGGACTCTTCAAGGTTCGGGGTAATGAGTGGGATTCCAGCGTGACAAGGGCGTTCTAAACGCTTCATGCAGGTGCAGTACATTTGAAGGGATTAGATAACAGAAACTGACAGTGGAAACAGAATCCTTTTTTATTTTCTTTAATATATTCTTTTTTTTTATGTTTGTATCAACCAACCAGATGATTCCTGGAAATAACTGAGAAGGTAAACATCATAATACCAATCTCTCTCTCTCTCTCTCTCTCACACACACACACACACACACACACACAGCCCTTATTAGAATGCGGGGGAGTGAGTCGCTGCTGCAAATTGAAAACATATTGATTCTCCCTCTGTTCCCATCGCCTGTGTGCAGAGCTGAGAGGGAGGGACAGAGAGACAGAGACAGAGGGATGAAGGACAGAACAGGGTCAGGGATGGCAAAGGGGCGAGATTTGGAAAGCAGAACGCAGCCGAGACGGTTTGGTGCAGCGCTTGATCCGCATGTGCAAAGCATCTTAGAGTACGAGCACTGATGCAGGATCAGCCCACACTCTTATAAATACAGCTCTTGGCCTGGACATTCGGTTCTAGGGAAAACCCTTAAAGGGGAATTCCACAGATTTTTTGGAACAGTTCTGCATAATAAAATGCTTTAATATCGTTCAAAGTGGTTTTAGTATGAAATGCTATAGATTCTAGATGCTCTAGAGAGGTGAATGGAACCAGACATCTGAACAGTTTATTAGCTTTTAAGAAATTGTCATGAATACACATTCTCAGGTGCATGAGTTTTTGGGGTTTTTGATAGTTTTAGGATAAAAAAAAAATACATTTAATTCATTCATGCCATATTAGAAAAAAAAACTTTTTTTACGTTAAACACAGTTTTATCATTTTTGGAATCTACATCATTTCATGAAATGCTTAAAAGTGGATCAAAAGTGAACACCTGTGGATCTAAGAATAATAGTACAACCAAAATAGACTATAAGTGAAATAAGAAGTGACTAAGACTGGGCTGATTTATAACTGGCCCAATCTGTAATTTTGTACAGCTAATCTTTGGTTCTGTGAGAAATATGCTGAACCACCACTCAGATTAATTATCTATTTGAATATTTCATACACCTGCAACGTCCTGCTCCACCTCCCCATGGTCTCATGTGAGTTAAGACAGGTATGTCCACTTCAGAAATCTGATCGGCTGAGACATACGTCTTGTAAAAATACTACAGCCGAATGTGAACTCTTTGGGGCATGTCTTTACATTACAATGTTCAGTACGAAAACCTACATTTATCTGATTTGCAGCCTTGCATTAATGCTTATTTCCACTTGCACCCTTATGCGATGGACATTTAAAGTTATAACGGCCTATAATCGCATTCAGGCAGGCGTTCTTTAGTAAAGAAAAATCTTATCAAGTTCTGTTCATTTTCAGGTGATAAAGTGAGGTCCTGGCTTTAATGATTGTGTGTTTGTCCTGTAAGCCCGCTAAAGCCATTAATTAAAGGCACACACTAACATCCACGTGTGACCAGTGGCCAGAGAGAGCATCCACCCCAAATGCAATGATCGTGTGTGAACATTTTTTTTTGGCCCTCTCATCCAATATTATGAGCAGCTTTCACTGATGTGCATGCACAAGAAACAAACATTGGTGTGGTTCAACTAGTCAAATTTTATTTACGTTTACAAATAATTGTCAGTTTAACCTTTTATACATATTTGTCTTGTGTAAGGCTTGGCCCTGGATCGGAATTAGAGTCAGGGACGAACAGACAATCCTCTCCGGAGATCCACTCCAGAATTTCACACAAGCTCTTAAGTAGAAGTAGAAGAGTTTTAGACCAAGGAGTATAAATATAGACCTAAAAGACCTCCCTTCTGTGTGAAGTATACTAGCCTACCTAGCTACTGAGTGTTCTGGGTTTTTCCCCCTCTGTTGAGTTTTCTATGACCCTGTTTTGGATTTTGGCCTTGCAGACTTGCCTTGTAACTTGAATTACTGGATTTTGGACTCTTTGCTACATTTTGAATATTGCTTCTTGCCTTTGCCAACATTGTTATTCATTAAACCTCAAATCCTTGTAAACTGCTATTGGGTTCCGATTTGTGAACGTTACATCTTGCATGATGAGGATAGTCTTTAGCCATATCCTGGGAAAATGTTGAAAGAAGAGAAAAAGAGGAGAGAAAGACAGAAAGAAGATGGGCAGAATGAGAGGAGAAAGTGAGGTGGAGAGAGAAAAGAAGGAGAAGGTAAGAGAAGGAACGGGAATGGAAGAAGTAAGATGAGACATGTAGAAGAAAGAAAAAGCTACGAGTAGACACTTCTCTTAAGCCTTCTGAGAACCAGAATGGCCTTCAGTGTCATATCATCTACTCCTTTAAGGCCAAGAACAGAAGAAAAGTCCAGGACTGACTTTCTTTTCCGAGATTGGAACTGACTTCTAGTAATGGCCTTTGGGGAAAAAGGGAGGATCCGTTTAAAAAAAGGAGCTGTGGTTTTCAAACCAGGCCTCAGGGACTGCCAGATGGTCCGGTCCATATTTTTGCTCTGCCCTTATGTGTTGCAAGTTGCAATCATGCAAAAATATGGACCACCTGTGGATCCCTGAGGGTCTTTATGTGAACTGTTAGTGTGGAGCATGTTAATTCTGAAACGAATGAGCATCGCGTGGTGGTTTTTGGACTATGATTAGATGGCCCCATGGAGAGTTCCCACAGATAGTGTAATTAAGTCAACCACTAAGCTGAGGGTGTGTCCAGAAACCTGACTCAGACTCAAGCAGGAGGCCACAAGCATCTCAAAATCAAGCCTACCAGGGCCAAAGAGCCTAATTCTGCCTCGACATCTTCAGAAGCTCCTACATGCAGGTTTGGTAGTACAGTGTGATGTTTGTTCAAGTGGTTTTGCTTGAATACAAGTTTATTTTGTGTTGCTAGAAAACATGAAGAGCAGGGGATGCACATTAGGTGAGTAATGCGGTTAGAAGTACTGAGTCACTGTTTAAAAGCCCTTTTTAAATGGTCCTCATAATGGCAAACCCATTTTACCTCACCTTTCCGACATAAAAGAGCTTATTTTTGATACATAATCACTGTTAAGGTTTTAAAATGCACCCTCCACACGCCAATCCACAGAGTCCACATATGGAAACTGACCTGCAAAAACACACCATTTTGAATTCAGTTTTTGTGATGTCACAAAAAACGATGCATGTACAAATATCCACCTATTCTGAATAGGGGAAGTTATAAAGAGTGTTTCTACTTGAAGTGTCTTTTGAATGATGCACAATAGTCAGAGCTGAGCTCATTTACATACACAAGTCTTAAAGCCACAAGAACAAAAACAGCCTGTTTTAATCTAAGGGATAAAGGGAGGTTGGAAAATACTCAAAATAAAATGATTTTTGATGCATAAAAAATGCCAGAAAATACAGAATATGGACTCCTAAAAGTGAGACTGTACAGATGAATGGGACTGTTTTATTTTTATTTTTTAAAACAATAAATATCACAATTGAAATACCCAGTTGATTACTGGTATTCTTATCAATAAAGTTTGTTTTGGACATTTTGTACAAAATTACATTTCGATGCATTATTGCAAGTGATCCATTACTTTAAAGTGCATAAATCTGCAGATTTTTAAACAAAAATCTTGTTTTTGCATGAAGTTACAGTTAAAATGTTTTTCATGGTGAAGACACACTCCAGAGAGAGCAATTATTTGGACAGATTATATAATCTAGAAAACTATATGCTGTTCTTTATTTATTTATTTTTATTTATCCTTTATTTTACCAGGAATGTCCCATTGAGATACGTTATCTCTTCTTCCAGGGAGTCCTGGCCAAGGTAGCAGCAAATAAATGGAAGAAAAAAAAAAATTCAACATATATAGACAATATACACATAAAACATGCAATATTAACACATATACACATACAGACATTCCAAAAATGCAATAAACACAGACAAGCACATGGAAATTCCAAATGTCAAAAAGAGACAAAGAATGATGAATTAAAAATATATAGGTATATGGACTAAAAATAATAAATAAAATTAAAAAAAACAATGGCACTGATGTATAACTGAATTTAATTGGAATTATCAAAGATTTCTGATTTTAAACCAAGCTTAAATAAAAACAAGATCATATTTGGAAATCTTTCTGAACAGTCCTTCAGAATGTGGTTAAGAATACATTTGTAAATGTTGAGAAATATAAAAATGAGAGTTTTGGTTCTGAATGTGGAGAAAAGCTGATTTTGCAAAAAAACATTTTAAGATTGGACCTCAGAACTGCATCACCCATCACTCAGTGAGAAAATGTTCTTATTGTGTGAATGTTATTATGAATTAAATAGACACAATAGGATATTCTATTATGGTTCTACAGGACAGTCAGTGATATTTAACACAATTAATATATTTGTGCTGAGTGTGGGTGACGCCAATGCTTCGCAAAATTTTGGAGAACATAGACTTGGATTGACTAAAAACACATTTCTCTTGGGATTTTTTCATGTGGTTTAAGGCATGTTATAGATGCACTTTTTTCCAATTTGTCCTGATGCACTTTTTTTTCAATTTATCCTGACGAATAACAGAAATATTTACAATCTGTGATTGTTTAAAATATACAACTGTCCATATTATTCACTCACTGAAAAATTGGTCTGGTAAATTGTCACTGCGGCGCTGTTTAAGTGCGCTCATTTTGTTTTTATATTTCATACCACCATGGCAGTAAAGTAAGTGCAGCTGGTGGCCTAGTGGTTAGGGTGTTCGCCCTGTGATCAGAAAGTCGTGGGTTTGAATCCCAGGCACCCACCACTGAGGTTCTCTTGAGCAAGGTACCGTCCCCACACTGCTCCCTGGGCGCTGTGTTCCTGGCTGCCCGCTGGGTTAAATACAGAGAAAGAATTTCACACTGTTCACACTGTGTGCTGTGGTGTGTTCACATATGACAGAATGGTCACTTTACACTTTAAGTGTGCGGTGGAGAGCAGACTGGTGAAAGTGTCTCAGTTTGTGGGTCAAACACGATGGTGGACTTGCACTACTATATATCCAGCTCCTGTCCTGAAGTCCCACTGCCATGCACGCATGAATGTTTCCCCTGCTCAAATATACCTGAGTCAACTCTAAGCTAATTTCCAAATCCGTCTAAATGTATTAGAGCAGCAGAAACACTCTCCTCACTCCTTCAGAGTCCGGTTTTCTGGTGAGGCGGCATGTGACTGCAGCTGGATTTCCACAGCTGGTCTCAGCTCCCAGAAAGAACATGGCCAACTGCAAACATATTTAAGTAACAAACAGCTGCTTATTTAATTCTGATTCAACATAATCTATCGTGTTTAAGTTAATGGCCAAGCACCAGTGATAAATGTCAATAACACTTCAAATTCTGTACTGTAATGTTCGTAAATGGTCATAAGACTGAAGGGCCCGTGGACTATGAAACACTTGCAGCATTTCTGCCGACATCATTCACAGTAGGAACGTAAGAGGACATATTGTGTAAGCTTATTTTGTAATTGCTCTAATCCTCCACCTTCAATTGGCCAGATTAGCCGTCGTTGTCAAACTGGTCCTCAGGGAATCCTAACAACCAGGGCTAGAGCACAAATGAGAACCAGTTTGAGGACCGCTGGCCCAGAGGACTTAAGGGGACACAACATAATGGGACACGATTTTATTTCATATATATAGTATTATGCAACAGTCTTGGGCAGTCATGAAAATAATGAAACTGTCTGGATAAGCAGTAAGGGTGTTTTAATATTTTCACATTAATTACTAAATATACTAAATAAAAAATAATAAATATAAATAACATTCTACAGTAAGTAGTGATGTTATGTTCAGTATATCAGTGAGTTCTTGTGGAAGTTCAGTATTACTGTAGTTTCATCAGAAACCTGGTT
>JBBJLS010000095.1:0-18054 GCA_037577275.1 Bryconaethiops microstoma | reverse complement strand
TTTGTGTGTGTGTGTGTGTGTGTGTGTGTGTGTGTGTGCATGTGTGTGTGTGTGTGTGTACCAGTTTAAAGCAGATATTATAATGTACATCGATCATCCATAGGATTAAAACCACTGACAGGTGTGGTGAATGACACAAAATGTTTTGATAGCTACACGACTGGGCCGGAGCATCTCCTAAAAGGGCAATGGATCTTGATGGGTGTTCCTAGTCTGCAGTGGTCAGTACCTACCAGATGTGGTAGAAGGAAGGACAACTGGTGAACTGGCGACAGGGTCATGGACACGCAAGGCTCATTGATGCACGTGGGGAGTGAAGACTAATGTGAGGGAGTGAAGACTCATTGATGCACGTGGGGAGTGAAGACTAATGTGTCTTTTCTGATCCTACTGTAGCACAAACTGCAGAAAACGTTGATTTTGGCTATGATAGAAAAGTCTCCACCACTTCATGCGCACATGAACTTCAGAACTGGAGCATGGAGTAATAGAACAAGGTAGCCTGGTGTGATGAAACATCATTTGTAGCATAATGCACCCTGCCTCACTGCAAATTGTTCAGGAATGGTTTGAGGAACATTAGAAAAAGGGTAAATGATGTAGACTTAACCTTAAAATCACCAAGACCTCAATCTGATCGAGTATCTGTGAGATGTGCTGAACGTACTGGTCTGATCCATGGAGGGCCCATCTTGCAACTGACAGGACTTAAAGGGTCTTCTGCTAACGTCTTGGTGAAGATACCGCAAAACACCTTCAACGGTCTTATGGAGTCCATTCCTGATAGAGTCAGAGCTGTTTTGGTGGCACCTGCACAGTATCCAGGAGGTTTTAATCTTATGGCTGATTGGTCTATTCTCCCCCTCCAGTGTCTTCCTATGCTGCTCTACATGCCCCCCTCTTCAACTTCTTCTTCTTTTCTACTGTTTCCATCACATGCTGTGTTCTCCATCCCAATCTCTCACTTTGTGTTTTACTGTCCATACATCCTGTTGTGATACGCATCATATACTAGCGGAAACTGTGAAGACCTCATGCTCACTCCCATGTTTGTTTTCATATCTTGTCAGGGGATGTGCTGTACTGTCTCTATCAACATTTTCTGTATATTTATTTGCAACATTTTAACGTGTTGGAAAGAAAAAATATCACAGCCCATTAGTTTTTCTAACAAACAAACAATCATTAAAAAGTGTGTCATTTGCATCAGGGATACACAAACCTTTGCATACGACTGCAGTTTGATGACAGATAAATGGATAAAATGACACTAATATACTAGTTAATGTCATTAGAAATGATTGAAAGTGTTACACATTTTTTTCAGATTTGCCTAGAATGATGAACAGACTTGAAGATGACACTAAAAATGATGTCAATTATTTTAAATGTGACTGGTAATAAGAAGGCTAAGCTTAAACCTATACCTTGTCTAAACTTAACCTTAGACCAAATCCTAACCTTAACTTTAACAAAAAAAGAAAGAAAGAAAGAAAAAGAGATAAAAAAGCAAAAAAGTTGCAAGTACATATACATTAACTCTGATTTTCTCTGAGTTTCTTACAACCTCAGTACGTTATTGTCCAGAAAATGCATGAAAACAAACACACACACTGATACACACACACACACACATACACATTCGGAAACTCTTTTCTGTCCTCCCCCGAAGGCACTCTGCGCTGTGGAGAGCATGTCTCATGTGCTTTGCTCTGCTGGGCTCTGGAGGGTCTTATACCTCTTACACCTGATAGCATCACTGTCAGCATGTGGGGGCAAACCGCTGCTGCACAACACACACAAACACCCACACACACACTCTGCAGGGAGATGGAGGGAGTGATAGTGAGATAGAGGGATTAGACAGATGTGACAGAGAACAGTTCCAGAGGGGCTCAGCTCGGCACTGCGAGACCCTTCCATGCCTTTAACACACTGCATTCAACTCGTCCACTAACTATCCATAACCTGTTTAGGCTCCGCCCACAAATGAGTTGATTCATAGCTGGTGTGATTTTTTTACACACATGCAAAATAATATAATTTCAGTTTAATAATGTGTCAAATATACAGATTTTGACAGAGTTACAGGGATGCAGGTTCTCCTTATGTTGAAGAGGATTTTTGCCAACATCTCGTGAAGCTTGTCCAGCCTCAGTTTCTGCAGAAGAGGGTCTGTGTGGATGGAGCAGGGGGTTTGGAGGGGGTCTCTGTTCGGCAGCGCAGTGGCCCTCCAGGTCTGAAGCTTGGATTAGGGAGAGCAGCTGTAAATACGGGCTCAGTGAGTCACAATGCAGCGTTTGGCAACGGAGCTTATATTCTTATGACATGGATATCTCATGCAAGCCGTTTGCTCTCGCAAACAAAATGTATTCCTCTTGACTTCTTGTGTATTTATTATTCACTTCGAGCTCTGTGTTCTGTCCTTCATTGTGGTTGTTTACATACACACCACTTAATGTGCGAGGTTCCATTTGAAGCTGTGCCTTCTTCACTTTATTTTGTGTACTGATGCACTTTGCTGTGTCTATTTTTCTGCCACTGGAGCAACTAAGTTCTGTCTTTTACTGGTATGAATATTTTGTCACTGATTGTCAGATTCCAGTTCCAATAAACAGTAATATAAGACAATATTAATTTTATGTGCGCAAGAATGAAAAGGATGTGTTCCAATGTGTTTGGTGTAAAAGTCCTATATTGATGTATTTCTATCAATCCATTCGTCCCTCTGTCCGTTTATTCGTCCGCACGCCCGCCCATGCGTCCGTCCGTCCA
Organism: Bryconaethiops microstoma; assembly: GCA_037577275.1. Classification (NCBI taxonomy): domain Eukaryota; kingdom Metazoa; phylum Chordata; class Actinopteri; order Characiformes; family Alestidae; genus Bryconaethiops; species Bryconaethiops microstoma. The sequence continues at coordinate 15,279 of JBBJLS010000095.1, read as the reverse complement.
TCCATCCATCCATCCATCCATCCATCCATCCATCCATCCATCCATCCATCCATCCATCCATCCATCCATCCATTTAAATTTGTTACTTTTGAAAACAAAATGTCAAAATATTAAAACAATAGTTGCAATAATGAAATGTACCACTATTCCTTATGCTGTATGCAAGAGATTTTTACTTTATTACCTATTTTATAATATATTCCCACTGAAAATTTGCAGAAAAGTGACATTTTGTAATGTGCTCCTGTTAAAGATATACTTCAGCAAAACGCATCAGTTGACTGATGTTGTGCAAACTTTTGCATACGACTGTATCTGTTACTTCTTCCCAACTCGACACACTTTCTAAATCTCTCTTTAAATGGTCCAAACAAACAGGCAGAAGTGGATGACTCCAGGAATGTGTTGGCTACAATAAGCACAGATTTGACACAGTATCCAAACCTCTCATGCGCTGGATGGCTGCTGGCGGCTCTGCTCTCATCAGTACTGAGGCAGGGTTGCAGGGAGGGGGGGGTGTGAGTGCGTAAATGAATGAATTATTAAGCTGCTGATGTGAAGGAGCCTTCCTCTCCTCTCGGCTCCCCTGTGCACCCGCAGCCAATCAGGAAAGAGCTGCCGTCTATTTGGGTCACTCTAAAGTGTTGCCTGCTTGGCAGAGACATTGTGCCATGCAAGTGGGGGTTTGTGTGTGTGTGTGTGTGTGTGTGTGTGTGTGTTTGTGTGTATGGTGATGTTATGACATGAAAAGAGTGACAGTCTGAAAGAAAGGCAAATTTTTGAATCATTTGTGAAGTTCACTTCACTTGTGACTGTTCTAATGTGTAGCTTAATACATTTCAGAACCATACGCCACCTAAACAGAGAAGAGGCTGCTGAATGGGTTATAATGGGCTGGAAATGGGATCTAACACCATTAAAGGAATATTCTGCCATTAAACCAGCATTTAATGATGTTTTTCATGCTTTTATGTACCACTCTGTAGCATAACTTTTATCTATCAATTTTGGAACATTGTTTAGGAATAGTTCAGAAAAAAAAAACAGATTTACACAACTTTCCACTTACCTCAGTTGTAGTCGATCAGACAAGACATGTTTAGTGTCAACACTTTTCCCATTTAGTTTAGGACTGGAGTTACGAGGTTAATGATGCTGAGACTAGATGTCCATAGTCACTCAAATCTTTTCAATATATTCCTAAACCTTCTCTCAACACACTTAAACTGCATTCAGCTCTTCCATCAAATTGAGCAGACGTCTTGATGTTTAGGGTGCAGTATGACTTAATGTGTGCTATAAACTTCACTCGGCCAAAGGCTGCCATTTCAGACAAGACCAGGACTGACCTTGGACCAGATGTCCCCCTTTATGAGGGTCATATTTACAAAAACACTTATTCTAGATCAGTACTTCTACTCCTGAGGTGATCTGTGAAAACACCATGTCAAAAAAGGCCGACTACATAAACCGTTGCTATCTTTTGTAGCTCAAAAAATAACAATGTAAGTAACAGTATTAGTGTCATACTGTGTCCTAAACCACATCCACACGTCTGTTCAATCTCAGTGAAGGCCTGGACGCAGTTGGAATGTGTTAAAAGAAGTTCTGGAGATGTTGACTGATGACTTTGTTAGCAGCATTAGCCTCTTTGGTCTAGTTCTAAATTTAAGAAGCATAATTTGCACTCCAAACATGCCATGACTGATTGGTATCTGAGGATTAGTGGAAGATTGTGTTTATTAGAATTTTTGCTAAACTGTTCCTTTAATGTTCAAAACCCAGCTTGTATTATGCTGGCTATGTTAAAAAAAAAACAACAACATAGTCCTTCCCCCTTCAACATACACTATATGGACAAAAATATTGGGACACACCTGTTTTCAGAGGTGGGGCTAGGTCCCTTACTTCCAGTGAAGGGCTTAATCTTAATGCTTCAGCAGACCAAGACATTCTGGACAACACCATGCTCCCAACTTTGTGGACACAGTTTGGGGAAGAACCTTTTCTATTCCAGCATGAATGTGTCCCAGTGCACAAATCAGGTTCCGAAAAGACATGGATGGATGAGTTCAGTGTGGAAGACCTTGACTGGCTCACACAGAGCCATGACCTAACCTCAACCAGCACCTTCGGGATGAACTGGAACGGAGATTGTGAGCCATGCCTTCTTGTCCAAAATCAGTGTCTGACCTCATAAATGCTGTACAGAATGAATGGGCACAAATTCCCTCAGAAACTCTTGTGGAAAGCCTTCCAAGAAGAGTGGAAGCTGTTATAGCTTCAAAGGGGGACCAACTCTATATTAAAGTCTGTATTTGAATGCAGTGTCATTAAAGTCCCTGATAATTCTCTCTCCAGAAGCAGTTATGTCTCTACTATAGGGCATGAATAGGTGTATTTACAATAGATGTATTGATGGTTACGTTTTTGTTTTAGTTGCAGTTCCCCTTTAAGTCCGTGCAACTCCTGGAGAACCACAGCCACAGCGGTGTTTAGGCTCCCTCAATTTAACACACCTGAAACTCAACTCATCAGTTAATGAAGGCCTTGAGGAGTTGGTGTGTGTGAGGAGGGGAAAACACTCATCTCCGCAGGGCAGATTTCGACATCCTTGGTCATTAAATGTCAAACTGCGTCAGTTCAAGTGTTCCTATCTTTAGATGAAAAGTGGGCTAAATCCTTAACCCTCCCAACACCGAAGAGCTCACAGTCTCACATAATTATACGGGAAACTTCACCATAGACTTCTTTCTGCTTCTCTAATTAACCCTTAATTGTCGAATTAACCCATAGCAGAAAAATCTCTTCTGTGATGTCTTTAACTGGCTAACACTGCAAGCTCACCAGTGCTCCAAGTGCTATTAAATCATCAGTGCTATTGTTTTGGTCTCAGTATGTGTCTGATGATGGTAGAATGGTGAAGCATAATTAATGCTATTCTTTAGAATCTGCCAGCTCCTCACAAGGCCAGTTCTCTTTGATTTCAGCCCAGAATTTTGACCCATATAGTAAAATACACAATGTTGATCGTTTTTGTTCATCAATCAATAATATCTGAGCCAATATTGGAGTTTGATCCTTTAGCTTCACACTGGAGAATCTTCTGCATGCTAAATTTGAGCTACCTCACCAGTGTTTTGGCCAACTATCAAACTTAGGTTGATTTCTAGATAGTATGCATGCTTCCACATGAGCTCTGACTTCTTTTGCCCAAACTGTGGTTTGGCTAGCCTGGGGCATAGTCTGCGGGCCTGCAGCCAGATATCACTTGTTCTAGTTCAATAGTTCAGTGCAGGCTTCAGGATTTTTCTGTTTTGCATAGAGTTAGATGTTGAATGAATGCGTAATTAGAAGAGAGTGTCAAATTTTAATGATGTACATGAGTGGATCGTTCTGAAAGATTAATTGTTTTTGGATCTTAATTGCAATTTGTTAGTGTGCAAGTGCAGCAATTTTAATTATGGTCTACACAATCAATAGCATACTTCAAATGGGGTAATACTTCTTAACACTGGGTGTGTGAACTGCCTGTAGATGAGCTAGATCAATAAGAAGTGAGCAAACATCCACATGATGTACATGACAACACAACAGCACATAACTGTCTGTAAGTGTCTTGCTATGTTTAAAACTCCAAATAAAAGGTAATTTGCTGGTTGTCTCCCCCCAAAAAAGACACTGAAAATAAGCCCCCCACCAAAAAAACAAAAAACAAAACAAAAAAAACAGTGGGATATTTATCCCAAATTGAAGAGCAAGTTTCCAAAACTCACTCAGTCCAAAAGCATTTTTTGGGGGTGAAAATCGCGTTTTACTTGTTTTATCTATTGGAAAGCAATTCTTACAGGAAATAATTGTTTTTAATTGAAATTTTACAATTACTTCTCATTTTTTAATGCATGTTTCTAAAGTACAACTCCTGCACATTTTAGAATGGGAAAATTTGTTTAATAAATATGATGAAAACAATTTTTAAGTAAATCGATATTCAATGTCACAAAATTATGTACAAATTTAATATTTTTACTACATGACACGGCATAGAGTCAATGACAGCTAAATGCATAAATATTGTAAGCATACTTCTGTCTACCCGTAAGTAAGTACCACACTTGCGACTGTGCGAGTGGACTGAGTGAGTTGTGTATTCCTGTGTATTATGCAAGGACTGAGTGAGTTTTGTTCAGTTATACTATTGCACATAAAGAGGAAATGTAAAAATATGCCAATAGTAGTGTTACCTAAAAAATCACAAAAAATGGACTGAGTGGGTTTTGGAAATTTGCTCTTCAATTGTTCAGACCTATGAAGGAATATGAAGGGGGTTATGGTGCTTAGGAGGGGTATAGGTGGACCCTTCGTCCAAAAAAGCATTTGCTCTGCAAGAATTTGTTCCAACGTCAATCCATTTAATGACCCAGTGTATTTATATTAGTGAATATGGTTTTATAAAGGACCTTTATACTTCAAACAGTTGCCACTGCATAAACTGCTTGTTTAATCACTTACAAAGGGACCAAGTGGACTGTTTTGTTCTAAGGTACTCTGTATATACTGAATGGAATTGTGTGGCAGAATTAAAATAGGTTCACACCTATATTTATGCTGTTTTTGCTAGTGATTGTAAATGTGATTGTAACAGTATACTGTTATATGGCGGGTTCAGGCTGACGTTAATGTTAGTGCTAAACTGCGCCTCTATAAAGCAGGAAGTGCAGTAAGAGGATGAGAGGTGTCTCTGTGGATCAAACCATTTCCTCGACAAGATCATTATCATCATACACCACAGCAGACCAGTATGTTCATGTAATCGAAGTGGAAGTCTGTGCAAGTCTGGGCAGTGGGCCAGAGCCTGAGAACATGGATGGAGGTTTCACGTTTGCATTGCTGCTGGTTAGGAGGGATTCACGTTTATGCTTTTACTACCTGATCCACCTGTTTTCATTATGTCAGAAGTTTCGTCTCAATCTCTTTGTGGCCATGTGTTAGTGTGGTCGCGCAGTTATTGCATAGTAAGTGTATACTTAAAGATTAGTTCTGAATTAGGCCTGAACTGTTCACCATTGCACTATAAACAAGTGATGGTAAAAACCAATTTGCCATAATTATAAGCCATTCATTAATTGTTCCATTTCTTTCAATCATGCCAACACGCTTGGGTTCCCATATGTAACTATAACAGAACTTTTAAATATGTTGGGTCGTGTGATACTTGTTGTACATGATTGTTTTAAAATGTGGCTGTTGAGCTGGGCTAGTTGAACATGCTCAGAAGGAGACTTGGGAGAGGGGTGCTGTTTTAGGACATCCTCAGGTTTGTGTGACAACCACAGGTTTATACCCAAATGAATTGTAATTTACGGCAACCACAACTTTTATTGCAAACATTTTATGTAAATTAAAAAGTGATTTTCCACATGGTTTTCCACATGGTTACTCAAATAGCAGGATTGTGTTTGTGGCATAGTTGTGACAAAGAGTCATAATGGAATCAAACCAGTGTCAGGTTGTGTGAGTGAACAAATCTCTGAATTGTATACTTGGTTTAAACTGACGTGTGGCAGTTTAAACTGTAGTGTTTACTGTGTGTGTGTGTTCGCGTGAGTGAGTGGAAAACCTCTCCTGTTCTTGGTGTTAGTTGATTCTTCTTTTTTTTTGCTGCTGAGTGATATTAAATGTATATACATGAGTGATATTGAACGTATAGCTCTGTAGTTTAGATGGTTTGTCATGCTCAAGGGCAGTAAGGCGGTCTGGCCCCGTCACCAGCCCGTTTCCCAAACCACTTAGCCTTACTGCTGCTCCTCTGACTTTACATGCCTTTGCTGCAGGGAAAATGGTATTCACAGTCAGTCCCCATGTCATTCTGAGACGAGAGGGGGGGGGGGAGTGAGGGGAGAGAGAGAGAGAGAGAGAGAGAGAGAGAGAGAAGAGGGAGAGAGAGAGAAATAGAGAAAGAGAGAGAGAGAGATTGAGAGAAATAGCGAGAGAGAGAGAGACAGAAAGAGAGAGTGAGTGAGTGAGAGTGAGAGACAGAGATTTAGAGGGCAAGAGAGGGAGAAAAAGAGAGAGATTGAGAGAAATAGTGAGAAAGAGACAGAGAGAGAGAGAGTGAGAGTGAGTGAGAGAGAGAGAGAGAGACAGAGAGAGATAGAGAGAGAGAGAGTTAGAGGGCAAGAAAGGGAGAAAAAGAGAGAGAGATTGAGAGAAATAGCGAGAGAGAGAGAGAAAGAGGGAGACAGAGAGAGAAAGAGTGAATGAGAGAGAGAGAGACAGAGAGAGAAAGACAGAGAGAGTGAGAGCGAGAGAGATTAAAGAAGCATAAGTGTTCATAGCCTTGTCAAACAGACCTGTGTTGGGTTTTTACTGTCAGTCTGCTGTGATAAACAGTTCAAGAAAGCACTTTGTAATGATGGCAAAATGAAATGTTTAATGATATTGAAATTAAGCTGAAGTCTATTTGCATGATTTGGATAATTAAATAAGCTCTTCTGCTTCACAGCTAAAAATAGACTTTGATAAGGGACACATTGTGAAGGCTTGATGGATCAGAGCGTTTTCAGGGCAGGTCTTATGGGGTGTTCCTGGTATGCAGAGGTTCAGCACCTGCCAAAAGGGGCCCAAGGAAGGACAACTGGTGACAGGGTTGTGGGCGCAAAGGCTCACTGATATGTATAACGAGCAGAATCAGAAAAAACTTGATTGATCCCAGAGGAAATTGCTAATGCTGTGACTGCAGTCACACAGAGACAATAACAATATAAAATGTAATATAATGTCAGAATTAAAATACTCTGAGAATACTCTGCACTAAATACACTGTCATTTATGTAAAATACTGTGGTCAGGTTTATTTTGCCAGGTGTGTTACACATGAGGAGTTCACCTTGGTGGGGACACATTCTACACTGAATAGTCATGCACTGAATTCCCTTCTAATGTATGTGTTATAAACAGGCCTTTGTTTGCTTGTGGTGGGTGATAATAGCATTTGATTAATGTTTTATGCATTTTATTCAAATGATGACACACATTGTACACATTAAAACTTTTCAGTCACTTTAAGGGTGTAATGATTGACCAGAATCATAATTCGGTACGATATGCTGGTGCCAAGGGAAGGAGGCGCAGATGTGGAATTCTGTTTTTACTTGTATAGTCTTCATTCACCAAAAGACAAACCAAAAAGGCACAAGGGTCTAAACCAACCGGATGACAAAAGACGGATCTTCACGCTACACGGTGGACCGACACCAGTACATGAAACCAAGGCACTTAAACACAAAACAGAACTAAACCAAGAACAAATCATAACACAGAATCACTTAACTAAAACACCAAACAGCTGTAACTAGGAACATGAATCACCCACAGTACATTACTTCAAAATAAGACTTCTTTCAAATAAAACAGAAAGAGCGGCCTCTAGCCGCCACTGACCAGGGACATGACAGATACTCTGGGGGTCTCAATTCAACACATATTTCGATGTAGCAAAAAAATCAGGAGTGCCTTAAAGTTTTCGGCTTTTCATTTTCCAATTTTTAGAGCATTCCTTACTTACATAACTAAGTTGAAATGCCTGCTTGGCCTGATCTCATAGAGAAGCTACTGTAGCACAAATTGCTGAATGCTGGCTCTGACAGAAATATGTCAGAACACACAGTGCATCACAGCTGTCTGCATATGGGGCTGTTCGCCCATCCTGACCGCGTCCACCACTGAAAGCACCTACGTTGGGCATGTGAGCATCAGAACTGGACAACGGATCAATAGAAGAATGTGACCTGGTCATGAATCACGTTTTCTTTTACATCAAGCCAATGGCGCGTCCGTGTGTGTCACTTACGCGGAGAAGCTGGCACTTGGATGCACTATGAGAAGAAGGCAAGCCAATGTTCAGGACAATGTTCTGCTGGGAAACCTTGGGTCCTGGCATTCATGTGTTTTTTTTTTCTTCTTTGTACCACCTACCTAAACATGCAGACCAAGTACACTTCATGGGTATTCCCTAATATTATTTTTAGTTCTAGACAATAATGCTACGTTTGGTTACAGGTGTAGCAGGAAATACAGTCCCAGGGTACCTGCTTCACTTAATTTACCTCACTGGACAAATCTGCCAAAGTCCAAATAATACAGTTGCTTGAGTTTTGCTGCCATTAATAGATAGCTGTACTTTCTCCTGCTGTTCCTATGTGGAACCAGGCCGCTTCTCCTGTCCTGAATCCAGGCTTTCCTGCATGTTCTCTGTGGAGAAAAGCTGGTCCCCTGGGCCTCTGCTTTAGGACCTTGAGTTTCAGCCTCAGAACAGGAGCCCCATGATGGATGCGCTGGCCCAGTTAAAGCATCCGTGCAGAGGGGTCCTGGCATGGAAGAGAGAGTAATGAGGTGTCCCGGGCTGTGCCCGCTTGATGGAGGAAACCTCCCCCAGCTCACCAGGGCTTCGTCACAGCCAGAATACAGTAGGAATGCCTTCCGCCGGAGAGGGGAAATCCTGCACACGTCTATGGAATTTTCTGTTTTTGTCTATGTGTTGAATTTCAGGCAGTAAAATAACAACAGTCCAGCGCTGTGTCTTGGTTTTCCTGTATGTCTGTGTGTGTTAGCTGCAAATAATGTTTGTGCGCGTGTGAGAGCGCTCGCTGGGCTGTCTGGCATGCTCGCAGCAGGGGAGAGAGAGCATTAACAGGGTGTGCTGAGGCCTCAGGATGGGCTATTAGAGCCAATATCAGAGCGCTGCTGGAGGGAGAGCATAGTTCCAGCCCCGTTTCAGACCGAACGCACGGCTTACTTCACACCCCCCTCTCCCTCCATCAGCACTCAGCACTTCTCTATTTACTCTACAGTCGGGTTTATTTCGCCAGGTGTGTTGCACATCAGGAATTCACCTTGGTTTGGACACACTATGCTGACAGTAGTCATACGCTGAATTTCTTTCAAATGTGTCTTATTTTCATGCCTTTTTTGGTCGTGGTAGCTGATAATAATGTTTTATTCATGTGGAAATGATGTCACACGTTATACACATTGAATTTGATGTGCAGTTCAATTCAATTTCTGTCACTTCAAGGGTGTAACGATTGATCATATTCATTATAATACAGCAAAGATTATGTTCCACCTTTACTTCTTTAACTTAAGTAGAAATAATCAGAAGCTAAAAAGTCATGTGTGCTGTTCGTCCTTGCTCTCGGTTTCAAGGCACAGAGGGATATTTTATTTCAGAGGAGGTGGGTTTGCTTGTTTAATCTGTATTATACTTTATGAAGTGTAATCAATACGAAACAGAGTACTTGGTCTGTTAAGCTTACTGTATAAAAGGCTCGTATTGGACGGCACGGTAAAATCCACCGTATTGTTACACTCGTAAATCGCTTTTGTCAGTGTAGTTTGCAATGCTGGTGCATTAGAGGAACACAGAGAAATACAATAAATAAGGGCAATAATTAAAAATGACATCTGGGTATAATAGAATATCCTTGAATAATTTTTTATTAGTAATTTACTTACTCACTGACGTGGGACAGTTTTATTGAGTTAGCTTAATCAGCTGTGTGTGTGTGTGTGTGTGTGTGTGTGTGTGTGTGTGTGTGTGTGTGTGTGCGTGCAGTGTCAGTCTGTGTGTGGCCATGCTTAAATCCATTACCACTTGCTCTGACCGTTTGCCACCCTTTGGTTGAGTAGTGTGTGTGAGTCAGCTGTAAACAGTTAAATCAATAGTGGCAGCCGCTCACACAGCCGGTGTAATGAATGCAATGCAATGGTCAGGAACTAAAAATCCTCACTCGGATACCGTGCAATTTCTGGATCTGTTCGGAATTAATGGAGATTTTCTGGCTTGGCAAAGCATGAAAATCACCAAACGTCTGCATGTTTGTGTGTGTGTGTGTGTGTGTGTGTGTGTGTGTGTGTGCACGGAGGGCAATTGCAGGTGTAATTGATGTTAACATGAATGACTACTCTACCCTCCAGCAGCAAACAACCTTCTATTTACTGTCTTTGCAATCTGTCTGTCTGTCTGTATATCCGTCTGTCTGTATGTATGGTTGTCTGTCTGTCTATCCATCTACCTGTCTATCTTTATGTCTGTTTAACTGTCTGTCTTTATATCTGTCTGTCTCTATCCATGTCTGTCTATCTGTCTGTCTCTTTGTATCTGTTTATTTATATCTATCCGTGTGACTGTTTTTCAGTCTGTCTGGATATTTATCTGTCTATCTGTATCTGTCTGTCTGTCTGTCTGCATATTTATGTATCTATATCTCTGTCTGTCTGTCATTCTCTCTCATTTTGTCTGCCATTCTCTCTGTCATTGTCTGCCATTCTGTCTGTATGTGTTTATGTTTCACACGTAGTTTATCCTGACGTGCCGTAGTTGAGAATGCTTTAGGCCTTGTTCTCTGTACCTGCAGCACTGTACTCCAGTGTTTAGTGCACGGTGTGGATCCTCTTTTCTTCCTCTCCTCCAGCACAGCTCTCTCGTGCCATCAGTCAGATTTTCATTCGTATTGTTGCGGCAGTGATAAGGTCTAATCTGGGGCACGGTGTGCTTCAGGATTCTCTCAGTCGCTGATAAGGGCTGACAAAAGGAGCAAGCTTTTTTGGGCCGGGCCGGGTTAAATGAGCTGGAATAATGCAGATAAATGGTGAGAAGAGAAAGCTATGTATTGTTCAGGTTTCGGCTTCTGTGGGACCGACAACGTCCTAAAGACCTGGCAGCGAAGGGTCAGCGAAGTATTAAAGGTGATTTTGTGTTACGAAACTATGAATGCTACCTCAAATCCCCTTGTCTGAACGAGCTAATATCTTTTTATTTATATGTGGGCCTAACAAAGTGGGCCTAATAGTTGCTACCATATTTATTACTGTCTACCTCTGTTCTGCATTTTCATACATGTAACTTCTGCATTTGTGCACACAAGTCTCCGCTGCTAGAATACAGTACCTGTCAAAATACTGTATTCATTCATACATGTTGTTTTCTCCGGTTCTGTTGTTGCTCTTCTGTTTTTCTTGCACTCTTATTCATCCTTTCTGCACTTGTGGTCTTGTAGTGTTCTGTTTTGTTCTTTTGTTGCACCATGGTCCCGGAGGCACGTTGTTTCTTATCACCGTGTTCTGTGTGTATATGGTTGAAACGAACCCTACTTGACTTGACTTGACTAGACTAACTGTGCCCTGGGTATGGAAACTCGTGACAGAGTGAATGACTTGTGCTTACTGTTAAACGTTTCAGTTTATTGTATAGATTCTATATTGTTTTATTGGCATTCAGATATGCCAAGCCTATTGTAAAGGAACAGCATTGCAAGCTGATGTAATTTTAATTGCCCCTCTCATGCAGATGTGTTGATCACTGCAAAGCAGTCCTCAATATGGGTTAGTTAGTGTGAGTGTTTACTGCGTTCGGAAAAGGTGCGAGGACAGCTGTTCGGAGTTAATTAGCATGGTAAATGGGGGGTGCTGTGCTGTTCCCTAACTAATTCAAGGCTCCATTCTGGATGCAGAGATCAAAGGAACCACAGGCGGGATGGGCTGTCTGTGGAGGATACTGAGGAGTTCCAGCCTGTCAAACTAATGCTCCGACTGCCAGTAGCCCACCCGAACCATGCTGTGGGTGGGTGGCACAGAGATCCATCAATGCTGGATCCATACAGCAGGCTTTAAACCTGGGTTAATTCTTCTGTTTAGCAGCCTCTGGTGGACCCTGGGTGCCAGCAGTGTGAGTAGCAGACTTCCCAGTGTTCGTGAACCAGTTAGCATGCGGTCACGGTCAATAAAATTCCCATTTCCAACCCCATCAAACTCATTTATGCTCCAGCCACTTTAAGGTTCAAATGGGAAATATGGTCAGGTCTTGTTGATGCCAAAGTCACGGCACTGGTATTGTTATTATTTTAGCATGGGAAATATGATCAGCTTTAATGGACCTTGTTTTTCCAATTTGGCACAGTGTAATCTAGGCCTATGACAGTGTCCACCCTCTGGCATATGTGAACGCTGTCCTTGAATTATCGAAAGAGCTCGGAGTGCTGATTCAGTAAATTACCAACCGTTCAGTCTTACAGAAGAACTGTTCATGGATCAGCCTGTGCTGAGGCCGTGTTCCAGTTAACTGCAGGACCGTGATTAACCTTGTCGGATCTGGTTGTTGAGTGCATCCCAGTGTCCTGCTGCATAGTTCCGGGGTGAGGTGTGTAGCTGGTGTGGCTAAAGACGTGGCATTAATGGAATGAATGGTGGGATATGAATAGGGGCGGGAGTGAGGAAGGTGAAGGAAAAGGATACGAATAAAACTGGAAGTGGGGGGATGCAATGAGAATCAAGGACGTGTCCTAGTTCCATACTGTATTTGTCCTAAACTCTTGCTCTAGTTGTGTGTGCTTAGCGTGCAGCGTAATGAAGCAGTACAGTTATTTCCATGAGGAGATTACAGGAAGCTTGGAAACTGTTAGCCCTTCAGTTTGGGGTAAAAACATCGTCTTTTTTACTTTCTGTTGTATGTTAAAGGCAGTTCAACCAATTTTTATAAAATATTTCTGCAGAATTTAATTGTTGCGAGTGATTTGATGTAAAATCATTAATTGTAGGGAAACTCAGTGAATGGAACCATTTTTGCTTTTTTTATTTACTACCAATAAACCCACACGTCTCTTCTCTTATACGTAATTTCACCTTCGTGTATATCTCTCATCCCCACCATAAATTAATCAAAGATTTTAGGCCAACAGCTTTATCTTGAAATATAATAATAACTTTCAATGAGGGAACTTGTAGAGACAGTAATCTCTTCAGATTTCTGGTTCCATTCACTAGGACTGTGAACAATTCTGACTCAGTTTCTGTGGGACGTAGCATTTCACAGGAAACACTCTGAATTTTTAATGACTGAATATCACAGAAATGAGTGGAATTTCCATTTAATTACATAATTATGCTGTTGTTTGTCTTGTAGTTATAGTTTTATGTATGATTGTATACCATTTTACATATCATGAGACATTCAGTGGCTTTCATTACTTAGAAGAGACAAATCCATAAGTGTTTCCAACATAAATTGCATTCTGAATACATGTGCATGCTTTATCACAGTACATCCAACAATAAAGGCAGCATGGAGCTTCTTTTACATAGAAATAGAAAACACAGTAGCACACGTAACACTCCAGTTCTACACGCTGATCCATATCACTGTTTAACATGGACACCAACACACCAGCTACTCTGGGATCGTCTGTAAATGTATTCTTAGTTTTAATTTTAATGAAGGGGAATAAGGACAAACTCTCTGACAGAGCCCCCTAAAGAGATACCCCTAAAACAGCCCCAATAAAGCAGCAGCCTTCGTCAGGGCACGGCCTGTACCTCTTCTTCCTCTTGTTCACTTGCCAGGCCTCTTTCGCTCCCTCTTTCATTTTAAGCATGTGGTCGGAAGGAGAAAAAAACTAGAGCACACTCCCTCCTGTGGCTTAATTAGTTTTTAAGTTGGAGAAGAAGGCTGAGCCGGGTGTGAGTTTGGTTGTGTGTGTGTGTGTGTGTGTGTGTGTGTGTGTGTGTCTGAGCTCGTGTGTATGTGTGCCTGATATAAAAGCTATGTGATTAAAGGGGATATCTGTAGCTCTGCCGCATCTCTGGGGAAAGACTGCATGGTGGCAGGGATGCACACAAACACACACAGCTTCCACCTTATAATGAGCTACACAGCTTAACACGGCAGAGGATGATTCAGTGAGAGTGGCACAAAACTGAGAGTGGAAATCTACAGTGGCTTATGCTTCGCTTTTCACCAAAAATCCATCTTCTCCTGTGACGCATGTGGATCTGTCAACATCGGTTACATCAGTAATCGAGTAATCCCATGATTATTTTGGTGTTTTTCTGAGTCATCAAAGTTTTACCAAAATGCTAAATAATAAAAATAGATTCCACTGTGCAATAACAAACCCCTGTATACCCTCTGAGCCTTTTAAAGCCTTTGAGCTGTTCAGAGTGACTTTATGTGAAGTGGTTCATTAAAGAAAAAAGTATTTATTCGGATTTATTTTCAGTGGTGGTGATAGGAACTGTAGCATGGTCTCCAAGTCAAGACAAGTTGGTTTATTGTCATTTCAGCCATTTACACAGTACATGGAGAAGCAACGTGTATTGATGCAACACAAAGAACAAACACAGAAACACCACAAGACTGCATGAGTGCAAACAGGACAAAAGACACAGAGTGCAAAAAGAGCAAGAGCAGGTAAACAACAGGACAAGACAACATTTAGTGTAGTCGATGTTTGAGTAAATACAGATGACAGATACTGTGCTTCTAGTTAGGTGTGCAAAAATACAGAATAGTGGTACACAAATATAGGCAGTTACTAACCAACGAGTCTTTACATATATATATATATATATATATACACACACACACACACACACACACACACACACACACACAGTAATACTAATAATATATGAGTGTGTGTGTTAGGTCTCATATATACAGTATATATATATATGTGTGTGTGAGTGTGTGTGTGTGTATGTGTGTGTGTGTGTGTGTGTGTAGTCAAGCTTACTCTATGTTTTGGAGTGCTGGGAGCCGCTGCAAGCTTTATTCTGTATTTGCTGCAGTGATCCGTTTTTTATGCCGTCAAAGCAGTGTTTTATCGGCTGGCCTTCAGGGCAAAAGGAAATCTTGCAGAAAGAAAGTGCTTCATAAGACTCGGCCGGCACCCCTCCGTTCATGTGCACAAAAGGACTCCGACATTCCTGACATTTCTCTGTCATTCTTGAAATGGATATTGAGGTCTGATCAATATTTACAGGCAGAACGGATTGATTTTCATTTGTAATGAAAGATCATAGAGGCTTTAAACGGTTTGTCACTTCATAATGCCTCCGTTCTGCCATCCTGATAGAAAAGCACGAGTCTGGACGCTGCAAAAGTGGAAAATTCTCTCTGTTTGTTTGTTTGTTTGTTTATTCATCCTTTTTCCATCTCTGATTCTTCCCTCCTTCTTCCTCCTCTCGCTCTCTCTCCTCCCTCTCCCCTTGTGGGACTTGTCCTGCTTTCCAGCCCTTCCTCCTCCATTCATCATCTTTCTCAGATAGGGGGAGGGCCCCTCTTTTAATTAGCTGATTAATAATGAATGAGGAAGCGGGGTGCCTCCTCTGGCCCGGTGGGGCGTCCCACTCTGGGGAAGGGAGAGAGAGAGAGAGAGAGAGAGAGAGAGAGAGAGAGAGAGAGAGAGAGAGAGAGAGAGAGAAAGAGAGAGACAGAGAGAG
>JBBJLS010000091.1:11539-35612 GCA_037577275.1 Bryconaethiops microstoma | reverse complement strand
TGTGTGTGTGTGTGTGTGTGTGTGTGTGTGTGTGTGTGTGTGTGTGTGTGTGTGTGTGTGTGTGTGTGTCAGGTGTGACTGGTCAGTAGTCAGGTGAATTTATCCTGTGAGTAAAACAAAATTTGCGGAGCTTGCATTTCCTTTTGCACATTTTACAAAGGATTTATTTTACTATAACACAATAATACATACTTATAGAAATAAATGCAGTAAGAAATGTTCCAGTGTATATTTAAACATTTCTACAGTGTGTATTTTCTGGTGCATTCTGCTTCTTTGAGGCCCCGATGAATGCTGTGTGTATCTTGACAAATGAGTGAAAAGCCCCCAGTGGACCCTCAACATGGCAACACCAAATCCTAATCACCCTTTCAAAACTCTACGTACCCTCCCACCCTCTACCCCTTCATACAAACACACACACACACACTTCACACACTTCCCTCTGTTTAAGGACGACTTCCTGTCTACAAAACACAGCGCAGGAAGAGCAATCCCTGAAACAATGTGGAGAAATGAGAGATGGGAGGAGAGCCAGGAGGAAGGAATAGAGAGAGAGAGAGAGAGAGGGAGAGAGAGAGCGCTGAGGAAGCCCTTTCTTTGTCTTAGTCTTTCTCTCATCCAGAGTGAATAATGATGATTTCCAAGATTGCTGCAGTGATTGGGATGAGTGCGCAGCTGCAGGGGGAGCTGAAAGCCGGTCGGTGCTTCTGTTTGCTCCATTCTGAGCCGCAGATACAAGATGTGAAAAGACTGATAAAGTTTTGACAAATGCTGAGCCACTCGCTGCAGCAATTTTATATATTTATTTATTTTGCATGGATGCAGATGAATATCACAACCAATCACATTTTTAACCATTTGATAATAGCAAAAATATTCCTTTTTTTCCCCCCTTTTTAAGAACCCATGTCCTACTTTTTTTTTTTTCTTGCTGTTTATTTTTTTAATCCAGAATTTTCCTTCATATGTTTTTACATGACCTTACAACCTTTCTTTTTTCCATTGAATCAAATGATGTTTGTTCTAATGCCTTTCCTATGCTTTACGACTGATATACATACATAAGTGGCCTCGGTTCAGATTGGCTGCCCTTCATTTCACCTCATTTAAAAAAGCAGTCCAGGCTCAAACACTCCTGGAAACTGAATAGGCAGATGTATAAGTTGAATTTTTTTGTGACATTAGGAAAACAATGCATTCTAAGTGGGCAGTATTTTCAGCATTGAAACATTTTACATTGTCTACCTACTACTACGTCTCTTTTATTTGAAAGGAATAAGGGAAAATAGATTTACCCTGATATGTGCCCCTCAATGTGTTGCAGTTTTAGATTCACAACTGGATTAAATTGTATGCAGCTACACAAGGCAGTTTACCCTGTACAGTCCCATATGAATTTAAATCAAAACCACATACATTTCTGATGCATGTACTACAGCTTTACGTACATTGCAGTGACTTTCAGTCTTGACTCATATAGACTAGATTGACTTATTCAAATTTGTACATAATTTTCATACAGATATAGCATATAACGTCCCCATATTTGTGTCTGATGTTTTACTCTATACACTGAGCTAAATCCAATTAACCAGGTGTAATTATGGTCTCTTTCTAATAAAACAAACACTTGGTCTGTTCTTCAGGTCCTGACAATATCCACGATATATTCAGAAAAGCATTTTGTGATGTAATTTATCACATTAATGATAAATGTCGTCATATCGCCCACCCCTACTGCTGTGGTTGAAGGTTCAGGCTCTAGATCCCTTCAGATCATAAGTAAATCAGTATATGTCACTTTCTGAAGCGCTGTGGTGTAGATTTACATGGCTAAACTGAGAATTTTCAGGCAGACGCTTGACAGCTGTTTTTCTTCCTACACTACTGATACAGCTGCGGAAGAGCTCTCCAGTTATTTGGTTCATGTACAGTTCATGCTTTTCTTCAGCAGTTGCTCTCCCATTGGATTATGCACAGTGGCTGCAGGGCGAGATGCAGCAAGGTTATTAACATCTTAAAGGCACAGTCAGTGCTAAATTACATGTGTTTAGTTTAGTCAGTAAAGTAAAGCACTCTCTGAATAAACACTCACATTCTAATTGTCTAGCGGAATGATAGAAAGATGAATTTATTTGGGATGAGTCAGAATTTTCAAATACTCACAAAGGTCTGAAAAACGGAATAGTGTATTAAATAATTAAACAAAAACCCTGAGACAGCTATGTTCTCCACCAAAAGGTAGTGTAAAGCCTGATTATTGTTTTTAATTATTTCTGGAATAATGCTTTTGATAATTCGATTGGAATTTAAATGAAAATCCCGTCCCTAAAAAGTATTTATGAAAAATAATGAGTGTACTTTAACGTCAAGGCCGAGAGTTACACAGTGATTCAGAATTCTTTTGCCGTGTGTGTGTGTGTGTGTGTGTGTGTGTGTGTGTGTGTGTGTGTGTGTGTGTGTGTGTGTGTGTGAGCGTGAGCGAGCGAGAGAGAGACTTGGTGGCATTTGCTGATCAGTCTGGATCTGCATAAGAACAGAGGAGTTCTATTGATCTGCTGTATGCATTCATAATAAATCATTATAAATCATCATTACTCACCCATTTCCATACCTTCTTTCAGTTTAATGTCAGAGCAGAGATATATGCATATAACGGTGGCAAACCATGGCTATTAGAGCTAGACCTTCAGTTCAGTCCATACATATCAGGACACAGTCAAAAAAGAAAAAGAAAGTAACATGACATATTAACAAATATTTCACTTTTACTGTGTAGCATTTCTAGAGTGCTTTATTTCAGTAAAGTAGCCTTGCATCGAGCTAACAGAAAAACACTGGTTAGGTTGCCAGTCATATTCACAGTTGGTGACATATCGAGGGTCAAGAGTGATGTTACGTCTCAACAGATTGGTCACATTATAAATCAAAACGGGTTTGGTGATTCTACTTTCACTTCCTAATTACACTTCGTCTACCTGTGTAATACAAATAACAAAAACTGGTGCTGTTCTCATATTGTAAAAAAACTAATAAAAACAAGAATAAGATATAAGGTTTTGTTCTGCAGCAGCAATATAATGGTAATATTTCATTGGAAGCTGATGCTTTCTTGTATTGCAGAAGCATAAGTGGAGATAATGTAATGGCAAAAAACTCTCAAACTTTTGGAATCACTTTATTAAGTCAATACTGTTTAATATTAACTAAACAGCAAACATAATTTAGATGGTTTACTCAGTGTTGAATTATTTTGGGATACAGTAAATGATGAAATAATAAACAATTTACTGTCATTGCCTATTAAGAATCATCATTTGCCTTGAGATCTGACTACACTGAAAAAGTTGATTTCAAACTTCTTCTAAATCACACACTTACGGACATTACCATGTGAATACGCAGTGATATTGTAAAGGGCATTGTTCAGTAAGTGTTGATCTTTAGTCCAGTAAAACAGTTATAAAATTTTAATCTGCTATTACCCAGTAAAAGCCAGGGTTCCACTGAGTTATATGTGCTGCATGCCATTACCTACACTGTAGTACAAAAAAAATCAACCCCAGTGATGCACAATAGATTTCACACTTTGTAGTGTAAGTTGCACTCATTACAGATACACTGTTTTCTATTTCAGTGACATAATTCAGTCTTAGAGACGTCCTGCTTCCCATGTAGTCCTAAAGCAACTGCCACTGTTATATACAAATGTGTGTGTGTTTGTGTGCCATATGCTGCGGGTGGTGTGGTGCTGGTAAGTAAACACTGAAGCACTTTGTGTCCCTAAATCCCCAACACACCAGCACTGCTGCAGATGGCTGCAACACACGCCACACACATGTATAAACTCTCATGCACTCTCACACACTCTCATACACTCATATGGACCCACAGTAGTCGAGTTTACCCAGTCCAGTGTGTGGTCAATCAGTGAAGTTGAATTTCTGAAGTTTGGTTCTTTGAGCGGTAAGGGCAGGAAGAGGAGCACAGTGGAAACTACATAATTTGCATGCTCAAATCATCACACATTCACCTCAAACTGCTGTAGTCTTTAATAGACGTGCTGGGTTGTGACACTGTATGACATTCTGTTTTTATGAAACGTACTGAAGTATGTCACATAGCTTCTCTCTCTCTCTTTAAATTATTGTCTCCCTCTTTGTGTGTGTGTGTATGTGTGTGTGTGTGTGTGTGTGTGTGTGTGTGTGTGTACGCTAATTCAATTGGAGAATACTCCAGGGTTTTGGCCTGCGACTAGAAGCGATAGAGCAGGAGTGGAATATTGATAGACTGTAGTGTACACAAACACACACAGAGCTCTGAACACACGCAGTCACACACTGCTGAAAATACAAATACACAGAGTGTATGACACACACACACACACAATCTGTGGGACTGGACTGATTTTGGACTTTTTCTGTAAAGGTTGTGTTATTGTTGGGCTTTGATATAATTTAAATATCTAAATAACAAAACTACTAGGTGTGTAAAATACATTTAATTATAACAAATATAACCTCGTAGTCTCAGTATCAGAATTTTTATTAAATATAGAGGGTTTAGGTTAGAGTATAATACACTGTAGGCTATAGTAATTATCCCATGGCGAAGGGGTGTTGTTACACACACAACCTGTGGTGTATTACTGGTTTAATAATGCTGTTCATAAATAACCACCCTAAGCAACGTTGAAGGAAGGCATTAATGCAGAAGTAGAAGTCTTCAAGAATTAAATTGTCTTTAATTTAAATATATCATTTGTCATCTGCTGCTGAGGCAGCATACATAGAAACACTGAGCTATGGATATGTGTTTTTATGAAGGTTTCATATTCATATTTCTTAAATTGCATTAAATTACATTTAAAGTGGCATTAATGAAGTATTAAAGCTGATTAGGATTGTGGTTCATTAAAATACACACTAATCAATGTTAATACAATAAAAGACAACAAGAATTTCTTGTTTAGTTTGCTAACTGTAAGCTGTGGTTACCAAACAAGATAAGTCAGTAATTACTCTTGCAATGGCATTGATGCAGAATTCAGTTGATGCTGTTTTCATGCAGTCATGCAGGAGTAGAAGTCTTCAAGTATTAAACTGTCTTTAATTTAAATATGCTATTTGTCATCTGCTGCGAGCAGACAGAGCTTCACTGTGCTATGGATATGTGTAGTTTTGAAGGTTTTATATTTTTAAATTTGGCTTCATCACTTGATAATTTGGTCTTAAATGACATTAAACTACAGTTAAAGTGGTAATTATAATGATAATAATAATAATAATAATAATAATAATAATAATAAAGTATGAAGAGTAATGAATTTCTTTTTTTCTAAAAAGTTGATATGTTGTGAGCTGGTTAGAAAAAAACTGCGTCGTAGATATGTTTTCATTTGCTATTTAAATTTATTACATTCAATTACTTCAATTTCCAGATGAAAACACATTTTTGTTTTTTTCTGAGCAAATAAATAGCTTTACATACTACATTTTTTTCTGAAATTGCATAAGACTGCACAGTGTTTAATGTGTGTATAAAGTCTTTAAACGTGGCTCAACCTGTCCGATTTTGGAACTAGAACAGGGTCGGGACGTGTCTAATCTAAGTGTGCTGTGTTTTTTTGTGCAGTGTGAGGGGAAACCTGCAGTGAAGGTAAAGTGCTTTAGCTGTTTTTCTTTAATGGAATGGCGCGTACAGTGGGGAAATGCTGCTGCAGCTTCTTACATCAACCCTCACCAGCCCCCCCACTAACCAAATGGGCGACAATCCAATTTACCCATGATTCCATCAGACTGTTCTGATTCATTAGCCTGTAGTAGGGGCCCTGACCCAGCTACACACACAAACACATACACACACACACTCATACACCCACATGTGCACACACACGGCCGTTGTTAGAGCTTCAGATTAGTCAAAGCAGATTAGAGCTACTAAAGCTTTGAATGTTTAATTATTATGCCGGTATGTATTTGTATGCGTCCCCAAACCACTGGCCATTTTCATAAACATCTGACACATTATTGCTGTAGTAATGTACACATGGTCGTACACATAAACACACAACTATTGTAAATATAAAAACTGTTGTCCAACATTTTTCTTAAGTAAACAAAGAATATCCGAAGTCTACAATGTAAAAATGTGCTTTCTTTATGCACACACATTCATTACCCAGATGGAAGAAGTGTGTTTACATGTTTGCAGAAATCTTAATAAATATGTGCTCGAAATCAGACCATTTCTGATCGAAATCACTTCCAGTCACTTCCAATTACATATTTATACCAGAAATGGTCATGTTCACACAGTGTAAACTGTTCAGTCACGTATTTACGGTGGACAATGGCAGCTGCAGATAACATGCTTACAGTGGAAAACATCTGGTTTTGACAAAAAGAAGGATTTGATTCCAGTAACATGTTTATAAAGGAAATTGACTTATTCCTAACACGAATTGGCTGATTTTGTTCACAGGCTCAGAAAATTTGGTATATATATTTACAATAGAATTTGACTGATTCTGCTCAGATACAGTGGAAACTTGGTAAATCTGATCACACATTTACAGCAGAAATCATCCGATTCTGATCACGCATTTAACCAGCCAATTCCAAACTGTAGATTATTGATCTTTACACCCCAAATACACGATGCTGGTATAACAGATGGTGTAATGATGAAGGGTGACATTTACATATGTCTATGATTCTGTTTTTTGGGGTTTTTTTCTCAGCATCGCACTGTGATGCGTGGGTGTGTCTGAGCTGTGATCCGTGGTCTTCATAAGTATTTCATGATAGTGTATATAAATGATGAAGCTGTCTGTGACTTAATGATATAGTCTTTGGAGGATGATGCACTATCTACAGTAGCACAGCATCACTGGGCTTGCAGTCATGGTGAAGAGGCAATTAAAACATCATCTGACCCTGATGTGTGTCACATCTACTAAATGTATCACCCTCTTGTGCACGCAGGTGAATTCTGCAGAATTTATACCTCCTACGGACACGCACATGCACACATGCAGGCCCATGACCCGAGACCTAATATTAACCCGTGTCCTAAATATTGTCTTTGCTGCGCTGTTATCTCTTTCACATGCACTCAGATTAGTACTCATGCTCCGTTCCTCACATTGTGGCCAAAATTGGATTCTGGTATAGCTTTGAATTGTGTGAGGTGTGTGGTGGCATTAGATTCAGGCATTATTAAAACAGAGGTAAGATGACCCTCAAGCCTCAAGGCCTTTCTACACCACCTGCGCAATTACCCTGTCCACGCTCCACCCACAAGTGCTTGTATGCTGTTGTAAGTTAAGATAAGCCTCAAAGAGCTTGGAAAGGAGAAATAGAGTCCTACAAAAAAAGTTTAGGCACCCCTGGTCAAATTACATGTTTTTCTTGGTGAAAATAAGTACACATCCTCAATAGAGAACTACACATTTTCTTTCTAGAAATAAAATAGAATTGTCACTGCATTTGTTTTTCACTTACATTTACGGCATTTAGCAGATGCTGTTTTATTCAAAGCGACTTCCACTCCCTAACGACAGTCTCCCTGAAGCAACTTGAGGGTTAAGGGTCTTGCTCAGGAACCCAGTGGTGGTGTGCTGAAGGTAGGATTTGAACCCATGACCTCTTGGTCCAGAGGCAAGAATCCTGCAACTGTCATCAGAAGATTGTTAGTTCAGTCCTGGTGATGCTGCAGCCATCTGTGGCCTAGAGTCCAAGAGAACACAGTTGGCTCTGGGTAGGTGGGATGTCCCTCTTTTTTTTTTTTTTTTTACCTCCATCACTCACTCAGTGCAATAACCAGCATGGATGTCTTTTAACTTATGTAACAGGATTGGTGGTTAGTGTTCTCCTCCAAGTACATTAAGCTGTCCAATGACATTGTCTCAGCGACAGTTCAAAAAGGTATGGTGAGGCTTCAGGTGACTTGGAGGAAGCACGCTGTACCCTTCTCCCTCCCTGTGTTGTTGGTATCGTGTGACTGGGTTCTAGCTGGTGGGTGGAATTGGACATGATTAAATTGGGGTGAAAATGGAAAAATTGATAGCACACTCTAAAACACTGCTGCAGTTTTTCATTGGGTTGAATATGATTTATCAGTGTTTGTAATTTGCCCAGCCACTCTCAGTGGCTGCGAAAGAGCATACACTGATAAACCATCTGCTTAAGATTGTGTTGCTCCCCCTCATGCCACCATAACAGGGGTCCTGTGTTTCTGGCACTAAGACAGCAGCAGATCCTTTAGGTCCTGTAAGTTACAAGGTGGGGCCAGATCATACCTTCGCTCCAAGCATGCAGTGTTTAGGTTGAAATATGGTTAGTTTCATTTCTTCATTTTTTTCGGACACATTAAATCTGAAAAAAAAAAATTCAGACTCGACCATTGCAAACTACTCTTCAGTGGAACTGCCATCACCCTCTGTGTTATGAGAACCTAAACCTTGCTTTTCTTGGAAAAAAGACCAGATGCACCATTGATAATTGTAACAAAAACATTTTTTTATGAAGAGAAAAGTAAGAAGTATTAGAAACCAAAACCTCCAAAACAACAAAAACACCTAATCATTTTTTCTGCTCCCAGTCAATATTTAATTTTTTTTCTCTTAATCCCTTTAAAGGTGAAAACAACTGAAGCACTTGGTTTCGGTGTTTTGGGCTCAGCAGCATTCTGCCCCTGGGCCACACTTAGCCATGTCCATCTCACGGTTTGTTTCACGCTGCTTAACCTTTCGGGGAAAAACTTGGCCAGGCGCAGCTGAGAGCAGTGAATGGTGGATTGTACAAAACTTTAATCTGATCTTACCCCAAGTGCTAACGATAAAGCACCACTTTTTTGTATGTTTTAGAGCAAAAGTTCTGACTGTAACATATTGGAACAAAACTAAACAAAATATAGAAATGCCACATTTTGTGAATATTTTAAATGCTGCAAATAAACAGTAATTGTGCATTAAAATATGCATGTTCTCTGTAGAAGATGTGTACTTTTTTTAACTTTTGCTTCAAAATCAGCAAAAACATGTCATTTGACCAGGCGTATGCAAGCTTTTGGCTACATAAACTATACACAGTGTCATCTCTTAGGAACTATAAGAGCATGTTTTGTGGGCTTTTTTTCTTATCATACCAAATTTAGTTAAATGGAATTAAACAATGTTATGATTTCTTTTATCTCTGTCCACAAGAAAAAAGGCTATTTATTGTTATTGCTAAGGAAACATTAGTGCCCCATTAATAAAAGATTACTATAACTGTGATTTAAGATATTTTATTTTTTATAGTTTTATTACTTTAAACCTGTTCTTTAATTAATTAAACTGCTTGTTGTTTAAAGCCAAGAAGATTATTCAGTATGTCAATGTCGATTACAAAAAAGTTATTAAGCCAATTAATTAATTGACAATTGAATCAGATAAATAATACACTAGCAAAACATTATATTCAATAGTATTATAATTAACCATTACTACAGTATTAATGCTTTTTGAAACTGGTTTGCTCAGCTTTAAAAAACATTCACCAGACGATTTGACTTCATGTCAAATATGAAGAAACGGCATATATAAAGGTGTCCTATATGCCACATCATGTGCAACTTTCCTTATTCATTCGCTGCACTTTGGAAAGATCAGCAGAAAACCAGGTCAAAGCTGAAATTTGTTAGCAACAAGGTGGCAAACTGCGGATGGTGCATGGCACTTGAGGTAGCACTGCATTGAGGGCTCTCAATGAGTTAACTGTGGCATCAGCAGACAAAAGCAGTTTTTTCCAGGGTCATCTGAAAGAACCTATAAAATAAACGTTGGCCTTATTGATTAATGATAAGCTAACTTATTTGATTGATATGAACTTGATTTTTCTCTCTCTCGCTCTGCTTTCCAGGATGATGAGGGCCAGACCCCGTTGCACTATGGTAAGAAACTTTAATTATCCATTCAATTCTGCCAGTGTTACAGAGGGACACTTTCATGCTTTAGAAGGGACTCTTTAAACTGCTGCAATTTTCATTTTGACTCAGAGGTTCAGTCTAGGGATTGAGGTTCAATCTACGGAAAATACTTCAGTTTTGGAACTTTATTTTTTTACCACAGGATCATTTTTTGAAAACATTAATTTTTCCCATAGACAAAAACGTGTAGACCAGGAGGTTCCTTAATTAAGGATGTTGCCCACCTCAAATTGAGAAGTAGAGACTCCAGAGGGCTTTTTGACTTTGGGCAAAAAGTAATGAGTTAAATGTGTGACGTGTTCATTATAAAGCAGACCAGAACAGTACAGCTGTTTATGAACTAATGGAGCTGAAGCTTTTCTTCTTCACACAAACTCCAGCTGCACCATAGAAACCATGTCTGTTCCACCTCTCTTTTTCTCTATCTTTCTCTCTCTGACCCCCCCCTTTCTGTATCCCCCTCGTTATCTCTCTCTCTCTCTCTCTCTCCCTCTCTCTACCCTCCTCTCTTTATCTCTCTGTTTCCCTCTCTCCCACTCCCTCATTTTGTCAGGTGAGTTTCATCCGTCATTGTCTCTTTTATCCCTCCTTCCCTCCATCCTTCCATCCATCTGTGTGTGTGTGCTGAGGTGAATAGACTCTGTAATAATCACCAGTTGTCCCAGAGGAAATCAACTCCGTTCCAAGGTCACATGATCAAACACATGAGTGGCCCTGCATCCTCAAAAGTGTGTGTGGGTCTGTGTCTGTGGTTTTGTTTGTGTACCATCTGTCCTCAGACTGGACGCGTGGCATGGCGATCACCGCAGCCCCTTGGGTCTGGTGGGGTTGAGGGGGGGTTGGTGCTGAAATAATGATGATGGGGAGGGCGGACCCAAATGCTCAGGTGCTCTGTTCTCCCTTATGGGCTTAAGGTATGAGATGAATGAAGATTTTTACTGCACATCATAAGTCCTTTTAACCATACAAACCCCTCTGAGACACACACTCACACACTACCAGTGGTCCACTGACCCGATGTAATATATTGCTATCTGCACCATCACTGATCTTAAACAAAATTGTATTTGTTCTGATTAAACGCTCTCACTCCAACATGGCTGCGATACTGCTCATACGTAGTATCTTCACTGCTACAGATTGCTTGGCCATTCACATCTTGTACATTCATACATTATATTCATACATACACTGTATTTGCCCTGCAAAATGAGGCAGCTGGCTGATACTATAAATCAGGTGTTCTCAAACTTTTTTCAGCTAAAAGGTCCTTCCAGTTAAACCTCAAATGTTAGGCAAATATGTAACTGGTATTGACTGTAAGTAAATATTACTATTTAAAACTAGATGCATTTGCTTGAGAGAATATGAAGTGTTATTGTGTGAATGCTATAAATCCAAAACATTTGAGACACCTAAAGAGTGGTTTTATGGGCAAAAAAAGTTTGTGCTGAAAAAATATGTATACTCACACTGTGTATTCAAACTTGCAGTCTTCTGATTCTCTTCATTCAGTGCTCGGCACTCTACCACTGAACCACTGAGAGGATGTTAACTCAATCCATTTATCCGCATTCACTGACTGATTACTTTTAATTAAACCACAACAAAAACTGACGTCTTTTTTTTAAATTAATGACCTGACCTTTAGTGTTTTGAAGTCTGTTTATGTGTCTGCTGGGTGGTTTATTCTACGCTTATTCCTCTGCATTTGTTTTACTGCTTTTTGTTCCTTTTCGACCTCTGTAGCCGTGACATCTCAGACTCTCTCTCCGCCACACATTTTGAAGGCGACTTGACTGTCTACGCTCTCTCTCTCCCCATACATTACAGGGGCGACTCAACTACAAAAAACTTAAGAAGAGCAATAGTGTTATTGCTGACACAATTACAGTAATGTTACTGGCTAACTGCAGCTTTCCTTACAATTAAAATAGAATTAGTCATGTATAACTGGATTTTGTGCAGAGCGGATTAAAGATCAGATTGGACAGTACCTTGGAACGTTGGAATTCTGAATCTGTATTGATGGAGAAAAGCCTGGATTGGTGCAGATCAGTTGTGTAGTAAAGTGGCGGATATACTGACTAGTAATTTGGGATGCTCGTCCCATTGACAGACAAATTCACTGTAACATTGTTAGCTGTCTAAGTCAACATCAGCATAACCTACGTTGCTAACTGTTGGTCTAAGGCATTTGCTGACAGCATTACTCTGTCGTACTGCCAAATACTGATTTAACAGCACAAACTGAATGTTGTTTGAGCTACATCAGTAACCAAGCTACATGTTAACCAGGTTTATCGCTTGGAAATTTACAATAGCTTTAGCTTGGAAAAGTGGAAGAACTGAATTACACCTGACCTCTCCTAACAGTGTGACCTTAAACACATAAAATAAATATCATTTACACTGTAAAAGTAGGTATATTCATGAAATGGGTGGCGTGCTGCAATTTCTCATTAGGTTGAATGGAATTTTTACCAGCATTCTTTAAAACTTTTCCAACCTCACAACAGTAGCTGCAAAATAACAATTTCCTATTTAGCATTGCCATGTTTTGTTATAGAATTGCCAAATCATTATTTATATAATAACAAACATTACAATTTCACAACAAAAGGCATACCTCATACTTCCCCCCCCCCCCTCTCTCCTCCCTCCCTCCCTTTCTCTCTCTACTCCCTCCCTCCCTCCCTCCCTCCCTCCCTCATTTCTCTCTCTCTCTCTCTCTCTCTCTCTCCTCCCTCCCTCTCTCTTACTCCCTTTCCTTTCCTCCCCTCCCTCTCAGGTCTGAGGTTAAAAGCTGTCCTTGTCCATCAGCGTTTTCTAGCCGAAATGAGAGGGCAGGTTTTTTTCTTGTCTTATAGGGCGCATATGTGATTGACACTGGTGTGAAAAAAGGCTCAGGATTCTTCAACGTTAGCTCAAAAGGCTCTAAGCTATCTGGGTTAAAGGAACCGCCCTCCCCCAAAACGCCACACCCTTGTAGAAAAGCAAACACTGCTCAAATACAGAGAGCTTTCCTGTTTTGTAAACTAGCCATAAAAAAGTTTGAGGACACTTTTAAAAGTGCTTTACAAACAGTTTTCATTGTGGGTTTGTAAATACAATTGTGCCGATATTGGTGACTGTGTTGAATGAAGTCATAGGCAATTTTACCCCCTTACTGTGACGGGCATACAGCTTTGAATTATAGTTTGGAGAGAATGTTAAAATCATTATGTAGTCAGTGATTTTGATAAATATCAGATCTTCGATATGTTGGGTTGAAGGTAAATATTCCCAAAGAACTGGTACATTTAAGTAAAAACATAAACAAAGCACAACTACAGTGAGAACTCACAGAAATGTTAACAGGCACATACTGAAACACAGGGGTATATATACTAACTAGACAACGGGAACAAGCGGCAGGGGAAGAGATAAACAAGAAACAAGACACGGGTATACATGATAACAAGCGGACAGTTAAACTGATGATGAAAATATGCTGTTAAGCAAAGATATTAAGAGATTTTCGTCTTGGACTTCTGCATCATCACTGCTATCTAGGCAGACATACAGTGGGTATAGAAAAGCATCACCCCATTCAAAATATAAAAACAATTCTTGCTGTATTGCAACTTAGAACCTCCAAGTGAAAGATACAATAGCAACAGTTCAGAAACAAATAAAAAATTGTCAGTACTTTGTGGAATCGCATTTTGCTTTAATTACTACCTTGAGTCTGTTGAGATATTTCTCTACCAACTTTGCATGCCTAGTCTGTGCAATTGTTGCCCACTCTTCTTTACAGAACCGTTCAAGCTCAGTAAATTGGGATGGTGTTTGTTGGTGGACAATCAATCTTCAAGTCATTAAACACATTTTCAGTAGGGTTCAGGTCTGAGCTCTGACTAGGCCACACCAGGACATTCACCTTTTTCTCCTTCAGCCACTCTGTGGTCAGTTTTGCTGTGCTCTTAGTGTCATTTTCATGCTGGAAGGTAGAGGACAGCAGGTTTTCCTCAAGAATTTACATTCAAATCTGTTATTCAAGACAACCTTATTTAGAAAACATGTAGCCTGTATGAATAAAAGAAGTTTTTTATGTGATGCCAAAATAGAGTTTATGTTTTTATATGCCATATCGCCTAGCTCTAATTCCTAATCTACACTTGCCACAATGTGCTGTGAGTTGTTCAGAAAAAAAATCACCTTTGAAGGACAGTACATTTGCATAGTGTGCTGTCCATGGTTCTGAAACTGGACACTATGGGCCAGTTCTTCAGGAAATAATTAAAACTAGCCCTGGACTCTTTCAGTGGAAAATCTCCATTCAGAATACTGTCTAATCCAGGACTAGGCTTAATCCCCATCTGGGAAACTGATCCTATTAGTCAAATTTGCTCTTTTCAGAATTGGCATGTAAGAGTGAAGACCTGCTTGTATAGTTCATTTAGCAGTCCAGCAAACCAAGGTGAGACCAGCACTCTGTCAAATCTTCCAACTCTTTTCATCTCCTTTCATTTACAGGTATTTAAATTGACTTTCAGAAGGATTATATGCTCACTGGAAAAGGACTTGCTGAAATGAAGCACAACAGCTTGCAAAACATGGATGATGTATGACTTGATGTAAAATGCATCAAGTAATAAGACTGCCATTACTGCACAGTTTGCAACTGAGTTAGGGCTTGGGGTTACATTTAGGCTTTGTGTTAAACGTTAGAGCGAAGCACATGAATAGGGGTTCATCCATCTTTTCAGGCAGTGTGGAAACAGTGTTGTGAACCTTCTGTAAAATTCAATGTGGAACAATGTGGAATGTGAACATAGATGTATGATGCAGGGTATTATCCTTTCTTTCTCTGTCTCTGTGTTTAGCTTCAGCTTGCGAGTTTGCTGAAATAGTGGAGTTGTTGCTGGAGGCCGGTGCAGACCCATCCATTAAAGATGGTGAAGGTTCTCTGCCAGAAGAAGTGACTGAGTCCAGCTCCATCTCATCTCTCCTGCGCCAGTACACTGCCCCAAAAGGATAAAACAACACACACACACTCTACAGCCCCTACACTCTATACCCTGCCCCCAGGAACCAAACTACAGACTCTTCCATCAGCAGACCACAGCCAGGCTGACTCATCTTTCTGTATGACCATCAGGACCTAAACTCCGCAACCATTTTCTAGCGAAGAAAATATATAATGTTTATCATTTAAACGTTTAAGTTAAACTGCGAGCGATGGTTTGCCGTCTGTGAAAGAAAGCTCTCTTTAGACTTAGAACAAAGATTTAGGTTTAGATTTAGGTTTTGGCTTACGCGTTAGCAATATCATTAGGGTTCAGAGACCAACCATGGTTACTACTAGGTAAGGCAGCAGTAGACAGTGATGAATTACATTCACAACAGACTGACTGACTAAAGTTTTCATCAGACAAGTGGTGTATTTCATAAAGCAGGATTTCTCACCAGAACTGGGTAATTAAAGTTGAAGTTAGGAATTGACCAGTTAAAATGTCCCTGGTATTGTCTCCAATTGCACATGCTTCACTTTGGGTTTAACAGTTTAAGTCATTGAGAAATCCAGCTTTCTGAGATAGTTTGGTTTATTTTAAGTCTTGGTTTGCTCTGTCTGGCTGTTTCAATCTTTCAGTCTATCACTCAAATGTAAACAACTTCCTACTTTAATTTAGAATGGTTATACTGAGAAATGTGATATTGTTCTTATTATTAAAACATTTGGAATCTTACTTTAGTCTTTGCTTTTGTTTCTGTGTGTCCTAAAGTTTAAAGTAGCAATAATCTTTTTAACATCTTTCTGGGTTTTTTTGGAAAGTTTGTTTATGTTCACCACAACAAATGTGAAAATAAAAGCTACATTTTCATGCTTTTTATACTTTTATTATAAATTCTGCCCCAATCATAACAAAGGTTTCTACTTGGCATGCAGAAACTACACATGGCAAATCCTTTCTCTCACTCACTCACACTACATTATTACGTCAGAAAGTCTGTCAGAATGCTTTTCAATTAGCCACCACATGGTCAGATAGCAGATCTTCTTTAGTCTAAAGCCTCTCTCCCTCTCTCTCTCTCTCTCTCTCTCCCTCTCTCTCCCTCTCTCTCTCTCTCCCTCTCTCTCCTTCTCTCCCTCTCTCCCTCTTTTTCTCTCTCTCTCATACTTTCACTCTCTGAGCATATGAAACCTCAATCTGAGCACTCTTAACCACAGCTTGATGAGGCTAAAGCCCATTTATTTAAAAACAAAGGGAACACGCAGTAATCTGTCTGTTAGCAAATCTGCCCTTATATGACAGAGTGAGCCACAATTCAGTCTAGGGGTTTGGAATTGCTGAATAAAACAGTGCAACGTTTGGCGCACCTAAATAACAGGATGTAGGGTTTGGTACACTTGATTTCCAGTGTGTTTGTCTCAGAATACTCTCCAACAAAGGATGTTATTCGAGAATAAATGAGTTTTGGCTTTGATATTCCTTAATGAGTGAGTGTGGTGTTAATAGTCTTCATAATATAAAAAGAGTAGTACAAACTCTAACCCATGCTCTCCTTTTGAATTGAATTCTCTTTGTCCAAGCTCGGATGTTCTTGCTGCTGGTTGGTTCACTATATTAGTAATCTCAGTAAACACCAAAAACTTAAACTGATGCAGATATGATTGGCCAAAAGAGAAACAAACAATGCATGCCAGACTTGTTGACTGAACGGTGAAAAGATGGACGTCTACAGGCATTATATTTAGGTGTGAAATGAGGCCTCAGGCGATTTAGGCCGTGCATGTTGCACAGATTTTCCGGCTCAACCACACCCAGCTCACCTTAGGAAAGACTTGTTAGTTATTTACATTACATTGCATTTATTTGGCAGATGTTTTTATCCCAAGCGACTTACAATATGAGGAACCACTCAAGTTTCAGGACACTGTGAGAACCAGATGAGAGTTCTAAGTGCTAAAATCTTTTTGTGGGAATAGTGCAAGAAGATGCGCCAGGAGAGGAGACTCTGAACAGATGAGTCTTCAGGAGGTTTTTAAAGTTAAAGAAGGATTCTGCTGCTCTGGTCACCTTTGGCATCTCATTCCATCAGCAAGGAACCACGAAAGAGAAGAGTCTAGGCTGGGTTTACCTTGTGTGTAGGGATGGCAAAGCCAGATGGTGTTTCTTGGCAGAGGGAGTTGCATCAGGTGGGCTGGGAGCAGAGGAGACTGTACTCCATGGTCAGGACTGAGAACCACTGGTTTATGATAAATGTACATTTATCAAGGAGCTGTGAAGAACACCATTGTGAAGAATTGTGAGTGAGGCTGTCTGTAGTTGTAGAATTACAATAGAGCACCTTTAAGGTAGACATCTCTAAATAACAATACTATGACTATTGAATCTATTCTGGTGTTTTTGTACTGTTACAAATTCTCCATGACATTGTCGTCATGTCCATTGCCAAGTGACCTCTGCTGTTTCTCAGTATCTAGGTTGCATTTCATTGAATTTCAGCAGACACATTGAATTGGAGCTACAAATAATGCAGACAATTGATCAGATGAATCATTGCTTTGATTCAAGTCAAACAACTGCCATTTGGTGCAGCTGGTGGTTGGGGAGTTGCCCCTGTGATCGGAAGGTCATAGATTTGAATCCCAGGATTACTAGTGGCACCATTGATGTACCCTTGAGCAAGGTACCGTCCCCACACACTGCTCCCCGTGAGCTTCGTCGCTGGCTGCCCAATCCCTCACTTGTTGAATGGGTTAAATGCAGAGAAAGAATTTCAGACTGTTCACACTGTGTGCTGTGCTGTGGTGTGTCCGTGCAACACTGCAAGGACCACTGGTTTCCAGTGTGCAGTGGGAAACAGACACAGGTACTCAACCAGGGTATGGGTGGTTCTGACTTCAGATTAACCAGAGCATGTCAAACTGCACTCCACTGTGAAAACAGAACCTATATTGTGTCCATATTTATCTGAAATGATTTAAATGTGGTTTTAATGTGGTTTGAGTCAAGTGTGAGATCATTCAGGTGTGGTGTGAGATCATTCACCTTGCATGATGCAAGGTGGTGGTGGTGTAAGCTTCCAATACTTGTTGGCTCCTTCAGCCTTGTAGCTCCAGTGCAAACATAAAGCAAACTTTGGACACCAGATCCAGACTGATTGACTACATTTAGGTTACGGGCTTCCCTTTGATTTGATTTCCTGCCAAACCTTTCCTTGAAGATAGATATTACTGTTACACATTTTCTGCTGGCTGGCAAATGTTAAGCAGGGTGGAGCCGGACTCAAGCACTGCATTAAAAGAAGCCCAGTACAATGACATGCCTTTGCTTTTATCCTGAAAAGCGTGGGGGGAGGGAGAATATGGAGGGAGGCGAGAGAGAGAGAGGGAGAGGAGAAAGAGCAAAACAAACTCTGCCATCTGGCACTAATGGTGTTAGGGAAGCGAGAGGAGAGGAGACTTGTAAAAATACAGAAGCGTTAAAGAAAAAAAAAGGCTGAGTGGGACAGGGCCCGATTTTAGAGGAGTGTGTGAGGCTCATAATGGAGGGCTAATGGGCTTAAAATCCAGCAGACAGGTCCAACACACGTCAGGCCGAACGACTGAAAGCATGAGCGACTCAAGCGCTCTCCACAGGTCTACAGATTATAACCATCCATACCAAACACCTGAGTGACATCACACTCTGTTGTTCAAGAATCTTGAATACTACACTAGTATTTAGGCATATTAAACTCCATTCTCTGTTACTCTGGAGCAACCAACCCCAATACCATTTTAGTCAAACCCATAAATACGAAGTACACTATTCCTCGTATCCCTGTGAATTTGAATACTAAATACTACACTGTTATTTAGGCATGTTAAATTCCATTCTCTGTTATTCTGGAACTACCAGCTCCAATACTGTTTTAGTCAAACCCTTGTGAGGAATATTGTACTTCAAATCCCATATTTAATTTTTTTTTTAATATCATTTGAAAATGCCAGCTCCCATTTAAATCGTGGTAAATTGTATTACATTTACATTTTTTACAAATTGGTGAATAGAAATGACATGACAAAAATGTTTTTTTCCTGATCTTATAGAGTTACATGTACAGCATTTATCAGATGCTTTTATCTAAAGCAACTTCCATTCCCTAACTACAGGGGACAGTCTCCCTGGAGCAGCTTGGGATTAAGGGTCTTGCTCAGGAACCCAGTGGTGGTGCTGAAGGTAGGATTCAAACCCATGACCTCTTGGTCCAGAGGCAAGCATCCTACCCACTAGGGCAGGATTTTGGCCAAAATAAAAGATGTTATTGACATTTTCTCCAAAAGCTTTCATTCACATAAAATTTCTAAGTAAAATATATTTCCAGAAAGCTGCTTTGGGATATCAGTTTAAAATAAAAAAATTAATAAATACACTACAAATCAAATTTTATTGAAATGATTTGTCATCAGTCTGTTGGCTGCATCCTGCTTGTTGCAAATTCTTAAAATACCTTGTTTTTCCTCTTGGTAGACATTCTTGCCTCGGGCTCTAGTTGAAAGTGCTACCATGTCAGTTTTACTATCAGCAAAATTAGGAAATAACAGAAGAATCAATCTATGATAGACTGGCAACCTTTCCATATGTACTAGGATAGGCTTCAGCACCCCACAACAGCTGGTGGCCTAGTGGTTAGGGTGTTTGCCCTGTGATCATAAGGTTGTGAGATTGAATCCCAGGACTGCTAGTAGCACCTCTGAGGCACCCTTGAGCAAGGGTGTGTTCCTGGCTGCTCACTGCTTCACTTGGTGAATGGGTTAAATACAGAGAACAAATTTATGCTGTTCACGCTGTGGTGTGTTCACATATGACAGAATGGTCACTTTGCACCTTTTTTGTTTAACATGTCCCTAGCTTGGTTAATAAACTTGGATAATGAATGAATAAGTGAATGGACAGAGGACTCAACTAATCATGTTTTGATTTACAAAGGAACGGGTCAGTTTTGTGAAGCAAAATGTAACTTTAGGCCTTCTGGATATGCAGCAACTGAACTAGTCAGAGAATTTCTATCAGAGAATAAACAGCAAGACTCTTTACTGAAAAGTCACTCTAGAAATGCTACATACAAGTTTTAATATATGTTAGTGCATCTTTATGTGTGTCTATATGTTAAATATCTTTTGCATGTTGCAAATGTTTAATCTAAAATGGACATAAATGTTTATTTTAGTGCTAACATAGTACTACAATCCCATAGGTATGCTAACAGAGCATTATCTTAGAGGTGTTTAATACATTGTTTTTAATTATTAAGTTATTTCAATATTATTGTACTTCTGAGTGTAGCAAGTAGACCTCTGAATTTATTTACTGACCCTTTAAAACAGCCAAACACCCCCATCATTTGAACATTATTGAATGTTTCTGAGACTGAAGCTCTCCTCCATGTCCTTCAGGACCAATCATGAAGTTTCATCCAATAGAGAAATCTCTGTGTGTGAGAGATTAAGCTCAGGCTGAATGATTATTTACATGTTAATTTATTCCTTCCCACCCTGGAGGTAGATGAATTGTTTGCTTCAGGAAGTTTGTAATAAAAGCCCTCAGATCGATGATAATGGCATTTGCGTTTGTGTTTGTCATCTTTGCAAAAGCAAGCATGCAGGAATTTGCTCAGATTTATCCGTATCCCTGAGCTGTAAGTGGTGTGTAAATTATCCACACTGTTTGCGTGGTGGTTTGTCTTTGTACGGCAGCACTATTAAAGTCCGGACATTAATGACCTCGACTGCTCCGATCAATGACTGAGTGCAAGCAGCATTACTCTGTTTTTTAATGCACGTGTTTGTGTTTATTTATGCTTGTACATGTGTTTATTTATTTGTGTATTTGTGGCTGTTTTTGCATGCGCTTCTGTCAATTTATGTGTGTATCTATTGGATTGTTTATTTCTTTACATCAGCGAGTTGGATAGTGCATGCTGGGTGGAGTGTGTGTGTGTGTGTGTTTACTTACATAATATGTATATTTGTGTGTTTGTGTCTGTGAGCCAAAACATTATGACCACATGCTGTTGCTCCTCTGCAAGACCCCAAAACATCTACCTGTGGGACCATGGCACCAAGACTTTAGCAGGAGAGGTGAAGCCACCACGGATTGGACTTGTTGTTCCAACATGTATCACAGATTCTTGATGAGATTTAGATGGAAGCCAGGGCTCAAACCATTCCCAAACACTGTGCTCAGTGTAGCAGTGTGCATTATGCTGCCATCTGAGAATATTGTTGCCTTTAGAGCAACAGTGTTTAGGTAGATGTATCAAACTGACATCCATGTTAATGCTCGGAGCCATAGTGTTCCCAATAGAGTATTGCCTGGAGCTTTGCACTGCCCCAGTCAGCTTGTTTTCTTCACTCAGGTGCCATCTCTTCCCCAGGTAAAAAAGAACATGACGCATTAGACCAGGCCACCTTCTTAAACTGACTTAAACCCTTAGAACACCAGCAGCACGGCTCCGTGTCAGACATCATGCTGAGCTTGGTGTTCCTATGTCACATAGACCCAAAGATAAAAGAAATTTCAGAAACATGGGTTTTAAAATTGGCATCGCACGCAAATGCCCATAAAGAACAAAACTGCCCAGACTTCTTTTATTTTAGGTCTTAGAAACAAAAGTAAAAAAAACAAGATCTTTGAACCGGGAGAACTTTCAGGATAGTCTCCGCCCACAAGTGGGTGGGGAAAACCCACAGAGGGAGGGGGGTCCAGAGAAAGGTCGAGTGGTTGCCCATCAAGCGAAAGTGCAGCAAATGGGAGCATGTAGGAGAACAAACATGTTTTAGACTGTTTTACGTTTTTATTTGTTGCAATCAGATTTTACTAATATGCTCTGTGTTCTAAAGGTTAAGGTCCAGTCTGATGCTCATGTCCACTATGGTTGCATTCAGTGGTAGACCTGGGTTAGCATGGGGTCTCTGACTGGTCAGCCATTTTCTCAGCAGGGTGTTCTGACACCTTCCTCCTGTAACCCGCATCAAAAATGTTTGTGACTTCTACCACAGCAGCCCTTTTGTCAGTTTTGGACCAGACAGGACAGTCCCTGTTGCCCTCGTTAATCCGTGAGCGCACAACACCCTGTTACTGGTTTGTAGTTTATCCATCCTTGAACAGCCGCCTGCAGACACTCACTGCTGCTGAGCAGGAGCAACTTAAAAGCCTTCCTGCTTCAAAGGTGCTTGGACGCAGTCACAACTAATTTGCTTTGTTCAAAGTCGCTCAGATCTTTACCGTCAACCACTAAAACCTTACCTTCTAAAAACTTTAAAAATAAAAGATTTTTTAAGGGTTTTGCTTTAAACAGCACATGTACTGCATGTAGTAAGCAGAGACTTGAAGCCATTTCAAACCTGGTGCTGCTGTGTTTCTCCAGTATATGACCACAGCAAAACAGGTTAGAAATGAGAGTTGTTTTACTCGTTAACAGCATTAAGGTTACGACCCTAATTTTAAAAGTATGATCCTAAATAGATCCTAATACTGATTTCTTCATATTTCCAAGTCACAAGTTAAGGGCAAGTTGTTTCCTTAGTAAGCATGTATATATGTGTATATATAAGTATATGTGTATATAAATGTGTGTGTGTATGCGTGTGCGTGTGCGTGTGCGTGTGTGTATTTGTAATTTGTCCTCGTTTTCTAAAGCAGGTCCCACCGAGGGATTAAAGGAAGATTTTACTGCACAAAACAGCAATCTGCTGCACATAACCCTAACCACACAACAGCCCAACAACAGCTGTGCTGCTTCTGCTGACTGTGTGTGTGTGTGTGTGTGTGTGTGTTTGTGTGTGTGTGTGTGTGTGTGTGTGTATTTGTGTGTGTAAAGCTAGGACAAACAGTTTTATTGTCCCACATTAGACCTCAGCACCACGAGGAAATCATTGAGGAATCCATTCAGTAAGTTTAACACAGATACACACAAAGCTCAGCACCGTGTGAGTGTTTGAGGTTAGAATCAGGATTAAGATCAGGTTTAGGATGAGGGTTAGATGGACTGCTGGTATCAGAAATGCTCCAGAAGGATAGATTAAGTCTTTCATTTTCATGATAAGCTGTATAAGTATCAGGAACGAACACTCAGTAATTCACTTAAAAGCTTTTTGCATCAGACGCGACATATGGCAGCATTTCCTTATGACAGCATGAGTTGCTAATCCTTTTATATTAAACAAAATATATGGTATAAGTGTGACGTCACTGTCTGACACAACGCGGTCATGCTGATGTCAAATAAAACAGGCTGGAACAGTCAGATACAGTTTAAAATGGCAATGGTAGTAATGGTCATCTCTGTGCACCTGTTAGCATGGGACAAACTGCATGCCTGTCATGCTTCAAACTGCACAAACTACTGTTAAGCAATCAGCCTTTTTTGTATGTTTCCTTACTTTAGGTGACACATTCTATGGCATCTAACTCAGAGCCTGCTATGCCATAAACATCCATGAACAAAACTGAAGCAAAATTCAAATTCAGTCTCTGAAGTTGTGCTCTAAAGGGTTTTTGTTATGAATTTGTAAAGTTTGCCCCGTCTTAAATAAGGAGTTTAACTGCTTACACAATAACTGGGTAGAAATCCAACACTAAGAACAATTTTTGCCTCAAATCATCTAGTTTTATGTTGAATAACTCCATCTACAGGTTAATTTTTTGTAATGTAAAGTACATTTTCTTGCCGGAGCATAAAATTCTTTGCAAAACAAAGGATTCATTTTCTGGGCGCTTACATGCCTACAGTCAATTTAGAATAGTCAGTTCACCTGACACTCATGTCTTTGGACTGGGGGAGAAACTGAAGACCCCAGAGGAAACCCACACCACCATAACTAGAACATGCAAACTCCACACACACGAACAGGACATGGACTCGAATCCCCAACCCTGGAGGTGTGAGCCACTGCGCCACAGTGGGACCCTGAAATTAAAAAAAAAAAAATAAAAAATAAAAAATAAAAAAAAAAAAAAAAATATATATATATATATATATATATATGTTTTAAAAAACCCAAAACATATAACATATAATTTTATATAGGATTTCTGCATTTTCGTTAAACCTATAAATGATT
>JBBJLS010000091.1:0-11439 GCA_037577275.1 Bryconaethiops microstoma | reverse complement strand
ACACACACACACACACACACACACACACACACACACACACACACACACACACACACATATATATATATATATATAATGTAAACATAAATGTCCTTATTTATATTGTTGCATTATTTGTATAGTGTACTTTTTATATTGTACTGTTGTGTTTATAGCTTTGTATCTATTGTTTTTGCTGCTCTTATCTTTGTACTGTTCACTTCCTGCCATAACTATGCGAAGTTCCCACTTGTGGGACTAATAAAAGTTTAGCTTATCTTATCATATCTTATCTTATCTTATGTCATTTGTATTTTGATTGGCTGTTGCAACTGACTTGACATAATCCTTCGCCCCTTTCAACAAATCTATGAAAGCTTTTCCATTGATTAAGACACCCCTGATGCCAGAGATCTTGTCTAAAGCGCTAGAATGCCACTGTCTATACATTTCAAGCAACCAGGTTTGCCAGATTTAGTGTATTGCTCTGAAACACCACACCTAACACAAACAGGTGTGTAAAATGAGGAAAAGCATTAAGTGATTGCTAGAGCTTCTTTGAAAAGGCATCAAGAGCAGAACATCTACAAGAATAGTACCAGACATGAACTAACCTGTGAGATTGTTTTGCAATGTGAACTCCATGAAATGAAGACTGTATTATTAAACTATTATCATGACCTCGATTGCAGCAGTTTCTTTGCAGGCAAGCCAGAAACCAACTTTAATTGACAAGATAAATCTAATTCATTACATCAGAAAGAACGGCTTTGTAGGGGGTGTTCTGATCAGTGAAGGAGGAGAGTCAAGAGGTAAATAGTTGTGGGAAGTGGACAGGAATGTACGTGTGTGTGTGTATTTGTGTGTGTGTGTGTGTGGTTCACACATGATCAGTCGATACGGCCCTCAAACTGCCTCTGAGAGGCCTCAGGGGACGTAAATCTCGGCAGCATGGCCAGCCGCTGGACGTTATTGGGGCCCTGCCATAAAATCGCATTGCTTCACTTAACATAATCAATCAGGAGCCTGAGGAAATTTCCATAAATAAAGCGGGAGATCCTTTCAGAGGCAGGAGCATGAGGGGTCAGATCAGAGGCTGAATTTAAACTGCTTACGCTGAAACCCCACTGCTATCGACTTGATTTTCTACCCTAATTTTACCTTATCCCTCCGTGTCTCTGTGTTTTTATACAACTGGTGCGTGTGTGGGGGAGGCGTCACGCTTCAGCACTCCATTTAGGACTGAGTAGTTTGTCCTATAGGCCAAAAACAGTACCAGCTGCAATCTTGATATCACGGCTCCACAGAGTTTGGAGAAAATGTGAGAGTTTGGAATGCCTTTCCTATCCATTATCTGAGCCATCTGGTTGTGGGGTGCTGGAGCCTATTCCAGTGCTCATGGGTGGAGGAACCCCACAGACAGGTCACTAGTCCATCACAGAACACACACAGATAAACACATTCACACCTAGGGGCAATTTAGCATCTCCAGTTCACCTGACATACATGTCTTTGGACTGTAAGAGGAAACTAGAGCACACAGCGAACAGGCAAACTCCACACAACAGGGACCAAAGCTAATCGCTAAACATGCATTTCCATTACTTGTCAGCTCCATTATCCCCATACCCCCTGCAAAACTACAGAAAAAGGGTTTTATTGGCAGCCTTAAAGAGAATTCCCACAGAATTTTCAAGCTTTCTACCTATTTAAATTTTGAAATGTAAACAGTCGTTCAGAATGTGAAAAAGGGGATGTTGTAGAGCACCTTGACAGTGGTGGTGAAAGGAATAAAATGTCATAATGTCTACAAAGCACATGTAGAGCCATTTTATTTACTGTCCAGAACCTGGGAATCTACATGTGCCATGTGAGTGTTTATATGTAATAATGGTAAAACAGTAGTAAAGTAGATTAAAGTCGGTTACTAATACTGCTCTAACAGCATTTTCTAGTTTTGTAATACGTCTGTTGTGGATTTTTTGTTCACATTTTTAAATCAATGTACAACCAAGAGTAAGTTAAACTAAAGAAGGTGACAAGATCAAACCGATGTGAACAAGTAGCGAAGGAAAAAGAACAACTTTGGCTAAAAGCTCAAATAGGGTATAAACTGGAACCATGAGTAGAGCACATACAACATATGGACCGAGCTTTTCACAAAAGTACAATATTTCTTTTCAGTCAGCTGACACTGTGTTGATTCCGAATCAGCAGAAACTGTAATGTTCTAATAAACTGAAACTGATTGTACAGTCCTGTCACAGTGTTACATGCATTATCTAACATTAGCTTAAAATACAACAGTTCATTAGCCTTAAAGTACAACAGTATACATTTAATATGATCAGCTCATCCATACACACCGCTTGTCTAGGGAAATAAAAATACCATTAGATTTGCATGTTTAAATGTTAAACTGGCACATTTATCCTGGAGCCTACAGACCTATAACATTTATCTACATATTGTTTATTATATTTTACTTATAATATCTATTTCAAAATATTTTTAAAATGGTTTCTCTAAAACTTAGTGAGAATGTTATGTTAATTACATTATTTTGCATTTATTTCATGCAATTTATTCAACAAAAAATGGCAAACACATGTTTACAATTCTTCCCATTTACAGGCCATATTTCCTTTGATTTCTCAGTTATTTGTCTATTAATAATCAACAATAAATATTTTTGCTGCCCTGCCCTTGTTACTATTTTGCCTTACATGTAACTGGACCTTTGGTATTTGCTGGTTAAAATTCTTCCAGTGAATTCTAATTATTAAAGACAATATAGGTGGAATATATTTGAAATATAGGTGTAGCAATGGAGAATACAACTAACTAACCATAAACCTTTCACTTCCATATTATAAAACCATTTGCACTGACAGGGATTTCTGAAGTCTTTGCTATGGTTTTGAAACTTTTTCCATTCAAGTGTCCTTCTCGAACATTTTGCCGTGAATATTTGAAAGTTCTTTCACCTTCACTGTGAGGATGAATTTAGCTTTTTATTTACACAAGCTTTACATATACGTATATTTGAAAAGACTTCATTTTAATATACAGATTATATACTTGTTTTCACAAAGTCAGAACACAGGTTGGAGTTAAAATGAACAAAAGCAAAAGTGTTTGAACACGTATTTCCCTGTTTTAAAACTGAAATAGTGCCTCAACCATCAGGCAAGTTATTTATCACTATTTTGTGTAGTTTTAGGGCTTCCTATCACCACCACTGTGAATAATTCTGACTCTAGTTCCTCTAGAATGATTGCTTTTTCAATGCAAAGGCAGCAAAAATCTGCAATTTGTCAAAAGATCTTATAAGCAGTGACTTCATATTTAGCATTTTTTCATCAAACATCTCAGTCACATTAATATATACTATTAACATTAATAAATACTATGTGTCTTTTTCCCCAGTAGATACATTTCTTCATACTCCCCCCACCCCACCACAGAATATGCATATGTGGACTTATTTTTGTGGTAAAAAATAATTATTGAAAATAATTATTGCATGCAAGGTCCAGACACTTTGGAGTGACTGGGTGGGTGGTATTGCATAAATGATTGGTTGAAGCATCACTTTAAGATTAATACCTCAATAATAATCCCACTGATTCAAAGGTTAAAGAACAACAAGAGCACAAAGATAAACCAGTAGCAAGTGTAGCAGCAGTGAAGTTGTTTACCGTTCTGTTTGGCTGTCTCATAGTCAGATTTGCAGACCAGTCGACCGTCCTCCATCAGGTAAAACTCGTCTCCCGTGGCCAGCTGCCTGCTGCACATCACACAGGAGAAGCAGTGAAGGTGGTAAACAAAATCTTGCGCCTTCCGAACAACCTGCGACGGAGGGATGC
The DNA here is from genome assembly GCA_037577275.1 of Bryconaethiops microstoma. Classification (NCBI taxonomy): domain Eukaryota; kingdom Metazoa; phylum Chordata; class Actinopteri; order Characiformes; family Alestidae; genus Bryconaethiops; species Bryconaethiops microstoma. The sequence continues at coordinate 7,591 of JBBJLS010000091.1, read as the reverse complement.
CCTGCTGGCAGGACGCACATTTTGTTCCAAAACGCCTGCAAGCACACATGCACACATACAAGCTGAGGTTAGCTGATACTCAGAAACAAAATACTAAAAAGCTAAATGTAACTAAAAAATACTAATTTTATCAGTGATTAATAAGATAAGATAAATCTTTATTAGTCCCACAAGTGGGAAATTTGCATTGTTATGGCAGAAAGTGGACAGAACAAAGGTAAGAGCAACAAAACAATAGATTCAAAGCTATACAGCAAAACAAGATACAATAAAAAGTACACTTTACAAGTAATACAAAAAATATAAATATATACAACAGTTTCTCCTGTTTTACTATCGCTCTAATCAGATCCACTGGATTCTTTCATTCAGCTGCTTCTGAAAACTCGCCTTTTGGTGCCCAGTTAAAAACAGTGTGATCAACAATGGAGGCTTTCCTATTTTTTTTTTTTCTTCAAAAAACTATAAAAGCAAGGTTCAGATGTCTTGCTCTGTTAACTTTAGGGGGAGAACTTAAAAGCCACAGATCATGAAAATCCATTTTTTTAAAAATAGTTTAATATAGCATGTACAAATTGTTAGGAAATGTACCCCATACGGTCTGGATGTTTACTGTATTTCTGATGTCACAAAAAACCAAAGCATTTACTTTAGTCTACCTACTTAGTCTATAGCAGTTTAGCCCCCCGCTTCATGCAGAAGTTATAAGGAGTGTGTTAATCTGGACTGCTTTTTGAATAAGGTTGAATACAGTGAGTCCAATCAGAACAGAGAACAAAACCACACAATAAGTGGATGTTGGGGAAAAAGATCAAAAATAGGAATAATTTAAGATATAGGTCCTTTAAGGTTAACACTTGAATGAGCCTGTTGCAGTACAGCACTCTGGAACTAATGGTTTGGGGAAACAAGAAGACAAAATTGCACTTTCAAGCTGATTTAATTCTAAGAGAAGGATATACGTTTCTATTATTTGTTATCTTTATTAGTCTCATAGATCCAGTGCAAAAACGGAACTAGATACCAAACATGTCTTGACCGATCGACTATATTTCTATTTATAAAAGGGAAATTGGCGAAATTGTAATTTTTTTGCTTACTTATTGCTTTAAAGGTTTGGATTTGTTATGCTAATGACACTAACAATGAAAGCCCAAACAGCATTATTCAAACAATATCAATGCTTTAGTTCATTGTTAGCAACATTAGCATGTATGCTTGAACTACTCCTTTGAGAGTAAATCTGGAATGTTGAATCTTGAATAATTTTTCTAAAACTGCTTAAAACCCATACAGATCTTATTGTGGTTGCCAGATCCTCTGCTTTTGATAAATTGTCCCTATCAGTGCATTGCAGGCCTTGGAAAGTCATGCTCTAGCCTCATAAAGCTCTTACTCAGGATAGATTGTAAATCACACTGCAGCTAAAGCTAAATAAACTTCCTTTTACCAAGGTGACGTTTGTGTATTCTGCCGCTTGGAAAAAGAACCTTCTTTCCAAACACACACACACACACACACACTCTCTCTCTCTCCTCCATTCCCTCCCCCAGGACGGTAGCTTTAACATTAAAATCCCCCCTTTGTCCCCCCGGGCTGCTTAATAAAGTTAGCCTGCACTCTGGGCCCCGCTAGCCTTTTAGCCTTTTAGCTCTCATTGTGGCCCATGACATTAAACTCTCTCAAACATGATTTAGTAAAAGCCCATGCTGATCCTGTTTTGGATAAAAGTCAAACTTAATTTTATTCTTTAATGCTGCGGGGGAGGCTTAGTTCTAAAAAACGCGAGGAGAAGAAATGTAAAGTTGCTGCATTGGGGTCTCGCTGCACACACGAGGGGAAATTCAATTGGGGGACATACAGCAGCTCATTCCCACACACACACACACACACACACACACACACACACACACACACACACACACACACACCCCACACCCACACACACACACACACACACACATACACAGACTAATACTGTACAAAACATACAATACTACACTGTTTAATGAAAGGGATCACACACACCACATAGACAATCACATGTACAAGCTTAGTCATACTACACACACACACACACACACACACACACACACACACATATATCTCACACCTCATGTACTGTATGCACCTCAACTCTCATGTCCTTTTAGACATTCAGAATGTAATTCAGTTAATTTGCAAAAATAAATACGTCTTTAATTTTATCATTTTCATTCAATAGATTTATGCTCACCAGCAAATATTCCAGGGCTACTCTTAATACTGCATTACATTTTGGTTGGAAAAACTAGAGTTAAGTTCCAAAAATGCCCGGTGGAAAACTACCCTGTCAGAATCAGGAGTGGGACCGATTTCATGAGTAGACCGATAAAACATCACTCTAGGCCTTCTGGAAATCCTTCAAATGACACTGACTGAATATGAGTGGCGGTCTGACCAGTGAGTGTCTGTCAGATGATGAACCACTGGTGGACAGTTTCCTGACAGAATTACTCTAGAAATGCTGATACAAGGTAAATATATATAGTAAAATCTTTGTTACAAAAATAAAACATAAAATGTCTTTTACAAGACAGTACTCTCTGTGTCTGTTAAATCTAAAATGGACATAAATGCTTAAGCTTAATGCTGTTATCTTAGTGCTAAAGGACAGTACTGCTATAAAGGGCAACTATTACTGAATACTGCTCTCCTTCTAGCATGTGTGTGTCTGTGTGTGTGTGCGTGTGTATGTTTTGAAAGAGAGAGAGAGGATAGTACTGCTAAAAGGACTGTACTACTATAAAGGACTGTACTACTATAAAGGACTGTACTACTATAAAGGACTGTACTACTATAAAGGACTGTACTACTATAGGACTCTGCTAGCAAAAATAGCATTAGAGTGTTTTTTTCCTGGCTTTTGACCGGTTCTGATATTTATGGATAGAATTGAAGGCCTATCTCTAATATTCATGGTTTGCCACTGATATACACTCATACACACGTACACGTATACAGTGGTAATAAAGCGGCCCACTCTGTATTTTCATGCTGAGCTGCTGTGAGTATTTTGGCTGCAAGTGTGTGTAGTCAGCGTTTACACACTCTAGTCTGAGAGAGAGTGATGGTACTGCTGCAGAAACTCTGTCACTCAGCCAAAGAATAAAGAACCAATAATCATTACACTGATTCAGCCAGTGACTCATCACACTTTCAATCAGAATCACACACACACACACACACACACACACACACTGAAAAAAAGTGAAACAGAACAACAGATCAGTCTCACATACACCAACAAGCTTAAGGCATCACACATTCACCACTACAGTCTCCAGTGCAAACTAACACATTCAATACACACTCACTAACACACACCTATCATCACACACTCGTTAGCACACTCACATCACACACTAACACACACTTACTATCACACTCTCCAACAATCACCATCACATTTACTATCACAGACTTACCAGCTTACACTTAATATCACACAATTACACACACACACAGGTACTATCACACACTCATCATCACAATTTATGATACCCACTAAAACACACACATTTGCTCACCATCACGTACCTTTACAAACCAACACACACTCATTGTCACACACTCATTATCACACACACACACATACACACACACATACACACACACACGCACACACGCAGACAGACACACACCAGCAGGTACCATCACACACACCATCGTATTTTCTGACATCCACTAATACACACACATTTGCTTACCCTGACATACATTTACAACGCAACACACTCTAATATGTCCTACATTCATTATCAAACACACACACACACACACTCACACACAAACACACACACACTAGATGCACTATCACACCCATTCTAATACACACACTATCACTCTCACTATCTCACACAATTCCATATCATTAGATACTGATTTCATTAAACACCCTTACACTCACCATTGCACACTATCATACATCACCATGCATCACACTCACTATCACAAATCATTACACACCCTTGCACACATTTACACACCCTTAGACACACCATCACATACCATAACACAGCATAAGCGACACACAACACTGCACTCTGCTACAGACCCTCATAGACCCTCTCACACTCCAGTGCTTTCACATGGACTCCACACTCTAATCACACGTAATATCTCTCTACACTGCTGTATAGAGTAAGTCTGTTTCTACCAGACTGTTTAGGTGTGTTAGATGTATAAGTCTGTTTATATCATGTTATATGATTTGCATGGTTTAAGTGCATTAGACGTTTTCTTACTTGAAGAAATCCTCCTTGCAGTACACACTCCCCGAGCGGGAGAAGCAGCGGTCAGCCAGCAGTGTGTGACAGTCCGAACATTTCAGACACTGAGCGTGCCAGTGTCTGTCCAAAACCTTCAGGATGAACTTATCCAAGATCGTCTGACTGCAGCCCGCACACTCCGGCAACTCTACACACACACACGCGCGCGCGCGCAGATGGACAGAGAGAGAGAGAGGTGAAGCTGAAGGATGACAGGTGAAGCTGAACTACACAATCTTGATTTTACTCATGATCAACCGTCTGAACAGAAATTTCAAGCCCCTTTTTTCTGTGCAACTAAAATAACTGAATACCGCTCTCCTTCTAGCGTGTGTATATGTGTGTGTGTGTGTGTGTGTGTGTGTGTGTGTTTTGAAAGAGAGAGAGAGAGAGATTTATAGCCAGATAGTCCAGACAATGCAACACAATTCAGTATATATATCAAGCATTATTATTACACACTTAGATAAAAGCAGAATATATGGAGAAAAAACGTGTATAAAATGATTATGCTTTTTATTATTATTACTATTATTATTAATATAATTATTATTAGTAGTAGTTGTAGTAGTAGAAGTAGTAGTAGTAGTAATAATAAATAATGAAAAGCTAACAAATAAAAACTACAATAATAACGCAGTGTGTAAACGGTGCGTTTTTGTTTAAATAGAAAACAAAACTGCTCGAGTCTAGAAAAGCGCCACAAATAAGCGATTCATCAATCATCAATCACACAGAGAGAGAGAGAGAGAGAGAGAGAGAGAGAGAGAGAGAGAGAGAGAGAGAGAGAGAGAGAGATGGAATACAGGAATAACTGAAATACACAACAGAGCGTGAACAGAAATAAATTAAATACACAAACAAAAATAAACAGCACTGATACATTCACACTCGTTTAACTCTCGTCTGCTTCACTTGTTCTCCTCGTCATTACTGCTGTGGTTACCTGATTAATTTCAGGATTAAATAATCCACATTAGAGGCTAAGAGATTTTACTGTAGAAACATTATCAGTGATCTTTAATAAAACTGAATTAAAACTGAATTAAAACTATACACTCAGCACGAAAAAAACTGAGAGATAAAGAAAATAAAGCCAGCGTTTTAGCCTCATACATCTTAATATTAGTATTTTAGTTTTAATATCGGTGTTAATAGTGACGTTGTATTAGAATTGGCATTTCTATTAACGCTATTTCGTAGCAAGAGCCGTATTGTTGATTTATTTTTGTATTAAATGTTTCTGCTCGTGCCTTCTCCGCTCTCGTGCTTTGGTCTGTTTTAAAACAGGCCTGAAACAGGTTTTCTTAATAAAAGATAATAAATAGGAAAATAATCTAACGCCAATAAAGAATAAAAATAACTGTAATAATAATTCAAATAATCATTCAAATAATGACTAATGATAATACTCTCTGGTTGGTTTGGATGCTGAACATTAGAGCATCTAATAGACGTTAGATGTTTATTATCAATATTACAATTAATATTAATATTTTATTGTGTATATTGTAAATGTATATTGTCAGATTATTATTATTATTATTATTATTATTATTATTATTATTATTATTATTATTATTAATGTTCTCGGTATTATTTTTAACACGCTGTTGTCGGTATTATTTTTCAACCGTTTGCGTTTTAAATACCACAATTCTAAAAAAAAACTAAATTTCACATTTTCACTGGAACTCCACTTGGCTGATTAATTGCCATTCAGATTCCTCGTGTTAATATTTAGATCTACTGTGTTTTTAATTTGATATTAATCTCTAATCCATCTTTTATTCAGCATTTAATCTGCCTCTTTTCTCCCGTCACATTTACTTCCTTTCAGATCATTTGGAAATAAAACTCGAGCGCATGAAACTGAATACCTGTTCTCCTTGAGTAAAGAGAGTAAAACCTGTAGTGTGTGTTCACATCTGCTTTTTCGGGTTGTGAGTTTAAATCCATCTGCAGATTCCGAGCTGATCTGGAGCCTCAGATTATCAGATTAGAATTAGGAGCAGATGTGGACTATAATAGGCAATTCCTGCAGTAATAAACACAATTACTCTTATTGCTATTACTCTTATTATTCACACGGATTCAGATCCAGAACTGCAGTGAAATCAGGAAACACTGAGACTTTCTTTTTCTGCAGGAGACAGGCTTTAACACGAAACACAACATTTACATTCAGTTTACAATACATTCCGAACGCGTTTATAATCATTTAGCACTATAATTGTTAGTGAACATTGATACTAAAATTAGTATAATTTTATAATAAACAATAGTATAATAAATGTAATATTCTAAAGTTTGTGCGTGTGTGTGTGCTGAGGAGCAACACCAGCATTCACAAGAATTTAAAAAGTCTTTCAGACGCGTATAGATGCCTAATAAACACGTGATATTAATTTAAATGGTATGAAATGTAGATTAAAAAATAAATATCACGCACAGTGTGTCTCTGGACGAGTGTGTTTGTCGTGTACAGTGCTGATCACACACAAGCGTCTGATTTTAATCGAATAGCTACTGCATTAAACTATAACCAACATAATCAATATGTTCAGTATTAAATTAATAAAATGTTGATTTTTAAAAAGCTCTGCCTTTGGGTTTTATATCAGTAATACAGTGGAGTCACCCAGAATGAACATGCTCAGATCTGTATGTGTGTGTGTGTGTGTGTGTGTGTGTGTGTGTGTGTGTGTGTGTGTGTGATCAGTCAGTGATAGGCTGAACCGATGCTCTTACGGTGCTGAGTCTGAGTGTGTTTGTCCATATTGTAAAGTCTTCCTAATATATGTTTGTGTGATGTGTACATCTATCTATCTATCTATCTATCTATCTATCTTTCTGTCTGTATGTCTGTCTGTCTACACATATCTACGTGCTGACCTGAGCCTTTGAGGTGTGTGAGAGTGTTGTATGTTTGTAAGTATCGTATGATGATATTCCGAGTGTGTTTTGTGCTGTGTGTGTCGGGATGTGTGTGTGTGTTTGTGTGTCTGTGTGTGTGTGTGTGTGTGTGTGTGTGTGTGATAGAGAGAGAGAGAGAGAGAGAGAGTGTATGCCGTACTACTGAGTGTGTAAGGTGAATGTGTTGAGTTGATGTGTGTGTGAGTGTGTGTGTGAGAGAGAGAAAATGTGTGTGAGAGAAAGTGTGTGTGTATGTGTGTATGACTGAGTGTGTAAGGTGTGAGTGGGACTGTTTTGAGGGGAGCAGTGTGTGTGTGTGTGTGTGTGTGTGTGTGTGTGTGTGTGTGTATCTTACGGTGCTGTCC
>JBBJLS010000090.1:0-11380 GCA_037577275.1 Bryconaethiops microstoma | reverse complement strand
AAGTTATGTGACATCCAGTTTTTTATATCTTTAATGCAGTCCCCAATCTTATTTAATATAGATTTATCATCAGGATTTGCAGAGATATAAAGCTAGGATGGTACCTTGCTCAAGGGTACTTTAGTGGTGCTACTAGTAGTCCTGGGATTCAAATCCACAACATTCTGATCGCAGGGGCACCCTAACCACTAAGCCACCAGTACTTACATCAATGGCTTGCTTTCACCTGCTCCACTTTAACGGTTTTCAAACAATCTGCACTCACAAAGCCTTTGACAATTTTTATTAAATATTCTTATTTGTATATTTTATGTCTGGTTTGTCCCACTTATTGACTTTGTTCTCTTGTTTTACGTATCACTGTATCCTTGTCTTATGTTTCTTTAATCTTTAGTGGCTGCACCATGTGCCTGACATTACAACAACATTTTTAAGAACAACAGTGTAAAACAGTACACATTTAGAAACGAATACTTTCACCACACAGTAAGGTATTTATTCAGCAACAAGCATTGTGTTATTTTGTTTCACATCTGGCCACAGTCTGTCGCCCTCTTGTGCACACATCCAGATACACACATACTCACATTTATAAATTCCACTGCATATGATCATTTGAGTTTCTTGATAATCGAGTGAGTTTTAACAGTGTTTAAATCCTTACACTGTTCAAGGGGACAACAGTGTGTCTTTCCCTAAAAAGTGAGGAGACGATGCAATAAGCACACACACACAAACACAGTCATGTGTAGAGGCTATTCAATGTCACACAGATGAACCGATGATCCATGATCAACCCTAAACCCTGCATAAAGGGTCTCTGTGAATGTGGTGTGGAGTGTGTGTAGTTGGGTTAATGCGTGTGTGTTAGGTGACACGCTGTAGAAGGACAAAGTTCCCTCTGGCCAGTCCAGATACACTCCAACTCTGCTGGAGCGGGAGCGAGATCGGGGTGTGACAGCCGTTATGATAGTTTCTCTTTTATTGTGCCTGACAATGTATCTGTTATCAGTACAGTATAGACTCCAGGACTTCTTATTGAGTCCAAACCCACTGTCATCACTGGCTGTTTCTCTGCTGATGCCTCTGTATGAGACGGCAATGTGAGCTCCCATGTTACACCACTCGGCCTCCCAGTAACAGCGTCCAGGCAGACTTTGCACACTCAAAACCTGTTCCCAGTGTTTAAATCTCTCCGGATTATCCACATGCCAGTGCCGTTCATCCACACGCTCCACCTTCCTGTTCTCCTCAGACAGTGACAGACGTGTATGTGCTGTATTTGGGTCCAGAGTGATATAGCAGGCGTCTACACACACATACACAGATCAGCAGTGATAACACACAGAGAGAGAGTGTGTGTGTGTATGTGTGTGTGTTTGTGTGTGAGTCTTACATTTATTTAGTCCTGGTTTCATCCTGATCTCTCCTCCATCCTCCACCCTAAAAAAGAAACATGTACAGTAAAAGCTCATGAAGTTGCGTAAACCGGCAATGTATAATTTTTCATGTATTTTAGTGCTAAATTATTGTGTAACAAATATTAATGTAAATTCAGCTAAATTTCCATATAAAATGTGACTATAAAAGCGACCATGTATTGCCTGCTGCCCTGTAATGCTTCTCTGGCAGATGCAGTTCCAGCATCCCCGCATCATAAAGGTTTCCGACGTGTTTCGCTGAGTTTTCTCATGTTTTTCGTTTTGTTCTTTCTCCCTGTGTTGTTATTTACCCTGCTTATACCAAAGAAAACGACAGTGCATAACAAAGAAAACGCGCGTGCATGAGTTACAGTAAAGTCTATACAGGGGTGACATCGGTATTTACATTCTAGCACTGCGGGAGACAGCAGTTCAGTGTAAACTGTACAGTACGGATACGTGTTTACCTTCACATTTTTTAAGGGTAATATATTAAGCAAATTTGGGGGCATATTTAGAGGTTTAGATTATAAAAATAGGCATTTTTAGGCTTTTTTAAAACCATATCTCAAATTCACGGTTTTTCACAATTCACGGGTGCTCTTGGAATGTAACCCTCGCAAATTTCGGGGGTTTACATTGTACGTACGTTTACTGCTTATACAGTATATACCTGTGGGGGTCCTGATCAGGGGTCAGGGGGTAAAGGGGCACATCAAATGATGCAGATAAACAGACGAACTGTAGTCTGTAATTTTAAACTAGAAAGCGCATCTGTATGGTCAGTGTAGCTTTTAGAATGGACAGTAAAGATACAAAGTAAATGGACCTGTGAAGTGTCTTTATCTGTTTGTACATGCAGGCACTGATCAACCATAACATTAAAACCACCCGCCTAAAATCGTGTAGGTCCCCCTTGTGTCACCAAAAATGCTCTGACTTGGCGGTGGAGACATGGACTCCACAGAACGTGTGGTATCTAGTGCCAAGACATTAGCAGCAGATCCTGTAAGTCCTGTAAGTTGTGACATGGGGCATCTATGGATCAAAACATGGGGCATCTATGGATCATCCATGGACTAATTCATCCAGCCTGTCCCACAGATTCTCGATAGGATTGAGATCTGGAGAATTTGGAACACACCTTGAACTCTTAGTCACATTCCTAAAATTAGTCCTGAACACTGTTTGCAGTGTGGCAGAGTGCATGCTCTGAAAAAGGGCACTGCCATTAAGGAATACCTTTTGCCATTAAAGGGTGTACTTGGTCTACAACAATGTTTAGGTAGGTGATATGTGTAGGTTCTCACTGTAGGTTCTCCAGTTTACAATGTGGATCCTCCAGAAAATCAGAGAGCAGCTTCACTCCAGACTCTCCCGTGTGATTATAGGTCAGATCCAGTTGTCTCAGGTGGGAGGGGTTTGATTTCAAAACTGAAGCCAGAGAAGAACAGCCTACTTCTGTAACCATACAACCAGATAATCTGTAGAAAGGAAGAAAGCGGATGAGAATAATAGTAGTGCAAGCACACACGGCACCAAATTCTGAGATATATACATTAACACTAGGATATCAAACAGAACAAAGCAAAAATACAATATCAGAACTGTTCTCCTGGAGGTATCATTAGGAAGAAATTTTGAGAGGAGCCAGGACTCCAAAGCAGATTCAAATACTGTACATACATGAAATTGGATAAAAATAATTGGGAATACAAACCAACTTAAAAATAATTACAAGACTGCAAAAGATAAACTGTAGACATTTAAATATTACATATTTAATAAATAAATAAAGCCTAAACTGGATTATCGCTCTGGATTACATGAATGCTACATGGATCCGTCTTCATCCTTTATTATCCCCATCCTAAAGCATGCCCTCATGAATCCATGTCCACACTATACCAGTCTGGTGCATGCCAGTGCCTCTTACACACCCACAAACTCAGGGTTTGTCAGGCAAAAGTACCTTTTCCTCCCTATCAGCTAAAACATCACATCATCAGAGTAGGGTTCGTGAGACTGAAGTGTGCAAGGGTCTGTGGTGACGAGCAGATATTTGCGCTGTTCGAATTTGAAGCGATAATTGTCAAGTATTGGCGTAGAAACCTGTGGTAGTAAGCCATCATGCAAAGAAAAGATGTAAGCTGGATGGGTGAACATGGTACTGGAAGATTGAGGATAGCTTCAACATTCATCTGCAGCAACGTTATGATTAGCTGGACACCAGATAACCCACAAAATCAATTGCTGTTGCTGCAAACATACATTTTCAGTATTCTAGGTCAGGTAGTGTCAAGCTAGGCCTGAAAAACCTTTCTGTGGTGTTCATCATGTGTAGCTGCATCCCTGCCATACCCAGATCTGTTGTCAGGGTACCCTTCTGTTCCACAAAGTGTGCGTATAACTTTAATATCTAATTGACAGAAACATCACCTGAGTATCTCCAATTTACAGTGTGAACTCCTCAGTCCAGTAGAGAGTAGCTCCACTCCTGAATCCCGCAGGTCATTGTTACTGAGGACCAGCTCTTTCAGGAGGGAGTCTGTTGATTGTAGAACTGAGCCCAAAATTTCACAAGTCTTTCCCCCAAGACTGCAGAGAGCTAGTCTATACAAAGGGTGAAATTGCAAAAGATCTTACATTATACTCAAAGAAAGATTTCTGAATGAAAAAGAGAAAAGGTAGATTATGTTTCTTAGATGACACATGTAACAATGCAGTGAATGAGGAAGGTGAAAGAGCAGTTTACAAGTTGGCTGATTCATGGTTACAGAGTGTCCAGACAGTAAATCTATAGAAGAAACTATATAATGAAAATAACAAAAATAGGGTAATGTCAAGAGCAACACACTTTACATAAAATTAAAGAAACACAATGAACAAAAGGAGGCAAAGACCAAAGTAGTCCAGAAAAAGCTAGGCAGACATAGAGAGAAAGCAGGAAAAGTAGCAATGAATAGAGCAGAGATTGGTTGCGGAAAATGTGACAACAAACTACAAATTCAGTTGTGCTTTTTATAGGATGGTGATAGTGAGAGATAAAACAAATGTAATAAAAAGTAAATGATAAGTCATATTTTTGTATCTTGACTTTACTGTTACACAGTTTTCAGCAATGAATACACAGAATGTTCACCTGAGTATCTCTAGTTTACAGTGTGGACTCTTCAGTCCAGCAAACAGCAGCTCCAGTCCAGAATCTTGCAGGTCATTTTTACTGAGGTCCAGATCTTTCAAGAAGTTTACTGATTGTAGAGCCGTTCCCAAATATTTACAAGCCTTTCCCCCAAGATTACAGTGAGCTAATCTTCAAAGAAATTACAACAGCATTTATAGTACATACAAGGAATGATTTCGAAATAGAATAAGAGAAAAGGTATTTCATTGCGTTTAGACAATACTCCACAAAGTGTTTGTGTACATGATATTGTTGGTTTGTTAAGTTTATTGTTTCTGAACATTTCTTCATTCAGAAATAAATTCGCAGTAGCTTACCTCAGTGCCTCCAGTTTACAGTGTGGACTCTTCAGTCCAGCAGAGAGCAGCTTTACTCCTGAATCCTGCAGGTCATTGTTACTGAGGTCCAACACATTCAGGGAGGAGTTTACTGACTGGAGAGCTGATCCCAGATTTTCACAAGACTTTTCCCCAAGTTTACAGACAGCTAATCTGCAAAGAAATTTGAACAGGCTTGAAATAAGAGAAAATTCATTTACTGAACAACCATTATGCCTAAAAGTTAATCATTCACCTAAGGGTCTTCAGTTTACATTGTGAGTTCTTTAGTCCAGCAAAAATCAGCTCCAATCCTGCATCATGCAGGTCATTGTAACTGAGGTCTAGTTCTTTTAGAGAGGAGTTTGCTGATTGTAGAACTGAGTAGAGAGTTCCCCAAGAATCCTTGGTGAGTTCACAGCCAGCTAGTCTGCAAAGATATAAACAAACATAAAGAAAGTATATATTTAATTCATTTGCATGTCACATTTTCTCTTACACATGCTAGGTCCCCAGTGTTCCTCTGAAGTAGAGCTACTTTAACTTCCTTAATACATGTGGGATTTACACATAGAACCCTTAATTCACATGTTTATGAGTGAGCAGGTGAAACAGGCTAAATAACTGTTGATTATGATGTTTAAAGTAGCTACACCATACTTATTGCAAAATACAATAAGCCCCTGTAGTAGAGTTTTACTACAGCATTTCGTGTCCCAGCGTTCTAGCTTACAGAATGAAGACACTTTCAGTAACACCAGGTTATGTCTGTAAGGGTCACATCATCATTTGTGGAGACCCATTTAATATAAGATTTTATTCATAGCCTGTCAGCCCACTTAATGATTTCTGGACAAGTAGCAGCATTTTAAATTCTATTCTATGAATGACACATTTCTAATGGATTAAATATATTGTGAATTTACATACTGAACTTATACTTATATTTATATACTTTTTATATACTTTGTATATATTTTATATACTGAATTTATATACTGAACTTATATTTCTATACTTTTTATATACTTTATTTATATACTTTGTGAGATAAGGGGGACAAAAATGAAAATATTTGGAAAGAGAGAAGAGCATACAAACACTATAAGACCTCTAGTGCTACTAATTATTCTCATCAACATGGATGTGATCTGTATTTATGCAAGATATAGATTTTATTAGTGCTTTGCTATGTCTGACTCCTTGTTAACTTTATGGAATTTACTAAAGTTATAGCAGTACTTACTGTGAAAAAGACTTTTTTACGTTTCTACACAAGTTTGGTTCCATATTTCTCCTCTGCCTGCAGCCATTGCATTTGTTTGTGAAAGTCTAACAGCAGGACACCTGAATTAATCTACTGGGCTTCCATGAGGAGAGATCCAGGAATGGTTAGGCCAAGACAATGACATACATAAAACCACTGTTCTCTGTATTAATGTTAATTATTGAATTATCATAAAAACACTTACTGCCCAGCTAACCAGTTTTTAAATACTTCTCTCAAGTGCCTAAGACTTTCATTCAACAAACTGGAGCTTGTACTGCTTTCAATACTGCATGCGATACTGTTGCGAGGAGCAAACAAACAAGCTTCTAGTGAGGACTTTTTTTGTCCTTTCTCAAAAAAGATGCTTCCTTTTGACTTAAAAAATCAAATATAGTGGGAAAGACATCCAGACACATGTGACTTACGAGATGACGTTACAACATGCCTGTAACTTATATAGTAATAAATCACGAACTTGCAAATCTAGTATCATATTTAATGATGAAACTTTTTTAATTTGCTTTATTTTGCAGACTTCCAATAATGCTAATTTCTTCAGTTACCTTTAGCAACATGATGAAATACCAATCTATATTACCCACAACTTAAAAAAGGATTACCTTTTATCACTTTTTGAGTGCAGGGGTTCTTTAACTATAAGTAGACCTTCTGACCTGCATATATAGCACACACCCACACACCCGCATAATGCTTTAACATATCTTGCTTTGGCTCACAGGTCACTTGATTAATAACCTCAAACCTTGTGCTTCCGCCAACTGGTTGCTGTATTAGAAACATCTACCTTTACCCTCCACTGGCTGTGCTCTTTATTAGATAGAACTTTATTCCACATACATAGATAGAACTTTATTCCACATACATGACAGCTGAGAAAGGTCCATCACCCAAAAATATCCCACCAAGAGTAGTTCTAAGGTCAAAAATTGACCAAAAACGCTGTGCATCACCAAATAGGTTACATTTTCCAACTTTACACCAGTAAGATGGAAAATATATGTGTACATACAGCTCATACTAAACAACAAAAACTGACATTAATCAATGATCAGATTTGTTATACAGATTATATATAGATGTAGATATAAGACTCACAGAGCTTTTCTGCAGACAGTCACGGCCGGCATCAGTCTTCTGTAACCCTCTTCTGATGTGTTGCATTTCTTCAAGTTCAGCTCATCCAAAATATCTTCTGAGATCAGAAGCATGCAAGCTAGTGCAGAACACTGCCCAGGCAAGAGTTCCTTTTCTGAGTGTTCATCTGACTCTAGATAGTCCTGAAGCTCTCTACAGAGAGACTCGTCATTCATTTCAGACAGACAGAGGAACAGATTGATGGATTGCTCAAGTGATACTGCATGTTGTTTATCTTCTCCTTTGATTAATGTCTTGATGTACTCTGAGGTTTTCTCCGAGCAGCCCTGTGTATGTGTCAGTAGACCCTGTAGCAGTCTCTGATTGGACTCCACTGAGATGCCCATCAGGAAACAGAGGAATAGATCCAGACGTCCATCCTTACTCTCTATTGCTTTATCAACTGCTCCTTTTAGCACCTCATCAAGTGGAACGCTGTCTCTAGTCTGATCATTACGATGAAGGAAAACATGCAGTTCCTCCATTTTCTGTTTCTCAAAGCAGTACAACACATACACAGCAGCCAGGAATTCCTGAAAACTCAGATGATTAAAGCAATAGCCCTTCCTCTGGTGAAGTACACATTCCTCCCTAAAGATCTCAGTGAATATTTCAGAATCCACAGAAGCCTCAGTGATATCAATGTTGCTCTCTCTCAGGTCCTCTTCATAGAACATCACGTTTCCCTTCATCAGCTGTTTGAAAGCCAGTTCAGCCAGTTTCAGAAACATGGTCCTGTTGGACTCCAGCAGGTTCTTTGGGTCTCTCTCCTGTTTCTCCTCGTACTTCTCACTCTTCATCTTTATCTGTGTGAGCAGGAAGTGTGAGTACATTTCAGTCAGAGTTTTAGGGATTTCTGTTTGATGTTGTTTGATGATTCTTTGAAGCACAGTGGCTGAGATCCAGCAGAAGATGGGAATGTGACACATGATATAGAGGCTCCTTGTTGTCTTAATGTGTGAGAAGATTCTCTTGGCTTGTTCCTCATCACTGATCCTCTTCCTGAAGTATTCCTCCTTCTGTGGGTCACTGAATCCATGAATTTCAGTCACACGGTTGATGTACTGAGGAGGGATCTGACTGGCTGCTGCTGGTCGGGAGGTTATCCAAATGGAGGCAGAAGGAAACAGCTCTCCTATGATGAGGTTTGTCATCAACGCTCCCACTGATGATTTTGTGGTGATGTCAGATACTTTCTCAGACTGTTCAAAGTTCAGTGGAATTCTGCTTTCATCCAGACCATCAAATATTAATACAGTTTTGAGCTTATCATATATCTTTGGGTCTAGACCTTTGAGTTCAGGATGGAAATCACACAGAAGTCCATGCAGACTGTACTGATCATCTTTAATCAAGTTCAGCTCTCGGAATGGAAGCACAAACATGAAATCTACATCCTGACTGGATTTTCCTTCAGCCCAGTCCAGAATGACTTTCTGCACAGAGACAGTTTTTCCAATGCCAGCATTGCCTTTAGTCAGCACACTTCTGAAATTAGGTACTTTTGGTCCTTTCTTTTCTTTTCTTTCTTTGTGTCTGAGACCCCTAAACCTAAACACAGCTTTCATATTTGCTTTATAGTGCTTTACTGTTTTTTTCTTTTGTTCTCTATCGTTCACATCTTCCAAAACCTCATGTTGTTCATTCACCCCTTCACTTTCTCCCTCTGTGATGTAAAGCTGTGTGTAAATCATGTTCAGGAGAGTTATATTCTCTTGGGTTTTGATCCCCTGAAATAGCCTCTCATACTTGTTCTTCATGCTGTTTTTGTGTCTCTCAGTGATTATTTGCAGGACATTATCTGCTAGTTGGTAAGACTCCTGCAGATCTCCAGGTCTATCCACTACAGTGCTTATCTGCTGGACTGTTTCTGCGGAGCACTGCCTAATGGGTTCAAAAACAGTGAAAACAACATCATTAACACAAATTATGAGCTTACACTGAGAGTCAACATCACCACCTTCTTTTTAACTCGACCCATTGGCCATTTAATGAGAATAACCTATCACTTTATGGGTTGACAGTTATAGACCGTAGACCATTTGTTGCTGCACAAATTATGAGCCCACCCCATCCTCTAGCCATTCAATTGGAAGGTAACACTTCACAGTCTCCCAAAATTCCTTATTGATTGCATGGTGGCAGTGTGCTCCAGAATATTAAGGATAGAGATCCAGAAAGAACTGGAGGCAGCTGGGAAAGTGATGTGCACAATTAGACGAGTGCTCCACCATAAATGTTTTCTCTCTCAGACATCTGGGAATACTACTCTGTTAAAGTGTGAAGTGAAATCAAACTTTCTGATGTTCATTTGGCTGAAGTTAAATTATGATCACCTAAAGCAGCCTACATCATTCTGGGACTCTTTGATGTGGTCAGACAAATACAAGATGTAACGAAGAATACCATCCCAGCAGTTAGGTCTGGTGGAGACAGCATTATGTTACTGACTTGTTTCTTATCAGGAGGTACTGTTTCACTTTAAATGGCAGAAGGAAAGATGGATGGTGTTGTATATCGAGATATTCAAGAGAAGACTCTGCATTTGCCTGCCCTGAAGTTGCAAGGGAATGAAGTTTCCACAAGGACAAAAGTCTACAGCCAAGGAAACCAGAAGACTGAGATCAAGGTTGAATGGCTCAGTTAAATGAGAGATTATGGCACCAATTGAAAATCTGGGTTGAGCAAAGAGATCCTAGAAACCTAGAAGATTTGAAAGAATTTTGTCAACAAGAGTATTTTCCTGCATATGTTTACATTTGTAAACAGAGTTTCAGTGTTAAGATTTTCGTAAACTTTACAGCTGTGGAAAAATGTAGTATTTTTAAAAATATTATGGATATTTCTTGCACCTGATTTCCTAGTGGGAATCAGAAGTAAGTGAGGGTCAATAATTTATGAACATTTGCCTTACTACATTGCATAAATCAACATGACCACACCGCACAGCCAGTGACTGCTGAGGTTTAAACTCAGTCACTGAACAAAAGAATGTGTGAGTGCTAAAGTTATTTAGCAACTGTTTCATCACTCATTGAAATCACACTGAAGGACAGTAACTCACTCTGGATCTGTGGGTACAGCTGCATTGCTGAATACAGGAAGCTCCCCCGTGGACTCATCACCCCTGGACACACAGCTGTGTTCTGGAGATCCTGAACGCTTTACCCTGAAAGCAGTTCATCCACAGTGAGACCAAAAAAGTGAACAGTTCTCAGAACATTTATCAGCTGGCAGCCTAGTGGTTAGGGCGTTTGCCCTGTGATCAGGAAGTCGTGGGTTCGATTTCCAAGACTACTGTCCCTATACACTGCTCCCGGCTGCTTCACTTGGTGAGTGGGTTAAATGCAGAGGAAGAACTTTGTGCTGTTCACACTGTGTGATGTGGGGTGTTCACGTATGACAGAACGGTCACTTTCAACTACGCATACGGCATTGTGGCATATGATATGATCACCACAGAAATTGGGAGAAGAGTGGCAATCAGCAGGGTCCAGGCAGCTGGGGAGAACCGGCACAAGTAGTGAAAGGCTGGACTTTTACATAAGGATTTATAGACAAAGTCAATCATAGACCAAACCATGTCAGAGAAACAGAGGAAAACATGTTCTGGGTGGTTTGTTTGAAATTGGGTAATATATGCTTATGTTTATGAGCTACAAAAATTCATTAAGACAGGCACGTTTTGACTGCTGAATTTTGATTGTCAAATTTATCCCAAGTATAAACATCCAAAATTTCAAAATGTTAGTTAAAGCAGTTCTCAAGATCTTGAAAGGTATCAGTTGCAGTGCCCATATGGGTGATATGGATGAACAGTGCATAAATCAACATGACCACACCACACAGGCAGTGACTGGATGTGTTGAACTGTCCATCTCCACTGCTGAGGTTTAAACTCAGCCACTGAACAAAAGAATGTGTGAGTGCTAAAGTTATTTAGCAACTGTTTCATTACTCATTGAAATCACACTGAAGGACAGTAACTCACTCTGGATCTGTGGGTACAGCTGCATTGCTGAATACAGGAAGC
>JBBJLS010000083.1:0-16620 GCA_037577275.1 Bryconaethiops microstoma | reverse complement strand
GCAACTCACAGAATTCTGTAATGAGAATGTTAAAGTTTCAGTCTAATGAAAGTCTTCTGCATGCCATTCACACTATACTGTTGCTGATTAATCACAAACCTGTTAGGTAACCTTTACGGTTTGTACTGCCTCTAACCCAGTGCCCAACATCCACTGCCACATCTTCAGGGTCAAATCCGATCACCTACAATAGATGTTTCATAATCACTGCATTTTGGTCACAAATTCATTACACCACAGTATAACAAGCTATCTATAGTTTATTGAAAGGATACAAACCTACTTCCAAAAACCCCTGCCCAGCATGTTTTGCTGTATTATGTAGAATATGGCATGGACACCCATGGATGTAGACACTGGGTGAGCATCCTTGAGGAAATTGAGTTTTTTGCCCCTGTATTGACCAGGTGTTCTGGAGGACTGGAAACCTTTTTGGATGGCTGAGCCTTTGCCGTCCAGAATGAAAGAATACTCTTTTGTTTTTTCCCTGACATCTTTAAATCTGAATAAATGACACAAACAGTAAAAAAAAACAGCCAAACGGTCCTCTGTTCATTCCCTTAAGGCCTAGGCTGCTATTCTTAAATCGTCAGGTATTGGTCTTAAACAGAGAGTAGGAAAATCATAGTAGCTAATGAAAGATTGAAATAAATGAAGTTATTACCTGATGATCCTGAGGGTTCTCTTCCAACTCCAGTTCATCTGTAACTTGTGCATGCACTCAGATTCCCTCTGCTACGCATTCATGAAACGTGTGCTTGAAGCTGAAACAATTGGCTGAGAAATTCTATTTCCTGATTGGCCGATAGGTTGGTAATTCAAGACAGCTGCCCTGAGCTGTATGGCGGCACAGTAGCGTAGTCTGACTTTATTTATAAAACACGCTGTAGGAATTTCTGTGTGGTAAAGTTAATACTTTCTAAGTGTGAGAAATGCCATGTGTGGCGTGTGAACTTGTTGAAATGTGTGTGTCTCACGCTCAACGCGTGAGACTTGAGAGCCCTGTTTACCACTGTTTTACCAACACAGTCTGGGTCAGCAGCATACAGCTAACTGCTTTAACCTGCCACTGGTTCTTAACTTATTTCTCTTTGTTTTCTGTACAATTATGGCTGTGTGTGTGTGTGTGTGTGTGTGTGTCTATATTTTGGCTCTGTTTGTCTTTAAGGCTGTATTTTCGTCTGTGATTTCTAAAAGCCATCCAATCCAATACAAGAGGCTATGGGCTGGAAGGAAAATGCATTTTTGCCCATTTATTCTCTTTTTTTGCTTTCTCAGAGGGGGTCTTTTGTGGAATTGTTGATATCCAATCCTTCACCTCTTACTTATCCTGGATTACATTTGCTTGCAGAGGGAAGATTTAGTATAAAGGAGGGGGAAAAGGGAGGGTTTGTTTTTTTTGGCTCTTTCTCATCTTTTCAGATCCTTCAACAAGTGCTCAAAAGCCACAACAGCGTGAAAGCCACCTGAAACAGCCCACTCAGTAATAAGAGTCTGATTAGCATCTCTCCTTGAATCTTCTGTGAATATCACAGTGATGAGGCTTCTCAGGAGCAGAACGATGGCTGTTTAACCCTTGATAGGTTCTGAAGCATCATTGTTTCATTAATCAGGCCTAACCAAGACCCAGTAAGGATCCAAATCAGCGCCTGCAGCCCAGTTAAAGCCAATGGTGTGGTCAAAATATTCAATTCAATTCAGTTCAATTCAGTTTTATTTATATAGCGCTTTTTACAAGCAAGTTGTCACAAAGCAGCTTTACAGAGTCCAGGTCCGAGCCCCTAGTGAGGCAAATGCGACAGAGGCGAAGAAAAACTCCCTCAGATGGAGAAAGAAACCTCGGGAGGAACCAAGACTCAAAAGGGGAACCCGTCCTCCTCTAGTCAACCTTTAGAGAAAGAAAATGAGTCTTAATGGAGATAAATAACAAGACTAGGCCTTCATGAACAAGCTAATTGCCAGCCATCGACGGCTAACACAGTTGGTATCACTAAGAGATAAATTTTGTTGGAAGAGTAGCTGAGAGTCTGTATTCCATAAACAACAGGAACAGGGACAACAATCTCCGCTGGAGCTTTAAGCAGCGATTGCCCTTGGTTGGGGTAGAGGAAGTGTGCAGTTGTGAGCTGTAGAAACCAGTCGAGGGCATTTTGGCACGGGGCCCCAGTGATTGCAGGCCCAGAAAGGTGGTGACCTGGGTTCCCTTGGTGATTAGACAGGCTAGACAAATGTGCAGCAATATCTGTACTTTTGTGTGTTTTTAGAGATACAGAATGTCTTACAAACTGCTCCAGAGGCTGGGCTGCAGTTGAGAAAGATGGGTCCTTGGTAGCATTGTTCTATAAAGGTTACTTATTTGTGTTGTTTAGTCCACCAATCCCTTCCTCTGAAGGGACCCTGGAGTGATTAGAGAAAAAACATTGATATGAAGGATCTGTGTGTATCTAAATGCTCTCCTGTGAGCTAAAAACTATTTAACACAATGAAGGCGGATTCATTTCAGAATCAGAATCAGAAAACTATTGATCTCGGATGAAATTGCTTATGCATCGACTGCACAGTCACACAGAGACACAAGTTAAAAGTCAAATAATGTACACAACATAGTGGTCAGTAAGAGAAGTATTTAAAATATTATAAACAAATTTCTGCTAAGTAAGTAACACAAGTAGTGGTTTGGAGTGGTTTTGAGCCCATTTTTGTACATATAGAGATAGAGATCAGTAGTAATATTGACATAAGTAGTAATATTTCACATAGTAAGACTAGTGCGCATAATAATAATAAGATATTGCACATAATGTTTTGGCACCCAATTAGAAATTGCACATGATATTGCACATGGTAAAACTACTGAACCAAGTAAGATATTTCAAACCCTGCATTCAGTTTACACCCTCCTATACAGACACATGGCTAAAGAGAATGTACAGTATACTTTATGGTTCATTTTTATGGCCTTTTTAAACTGCATGTGGTAGCTGGTTCCATCCATTAGTACTTCTCTTGAACTTTCAGACACTTGCATAAAGGATTATCGACGGCAGAAGAGCGTGAAGGATATACCGGTAGCGTCCTGGCAAAGTATCAGAATGTAGGCCGCATCTTTTAAACTGTGTTCAAAGGGTTCTTCTGATTGGAACAGCTTTAGATGATGTAGAGGTTTTGAAATACAGCCCACCTGGACCACAATGAAGGAACAGTGTCAGAAGCCACATTTTAAAAGATTATTTCAGCCAGTGGTGCGCTGTTTGTAGCGGGCTGAGATGTGTACTGTACACAGTACTGTGCAAAAGTCTTTGGCACCTGCAAAAATAATCATTAAAAATTGTTTACATGACCAGTGAGTGTTTTTTCCGCATTAGTATTACTAAATATACAAAATCAAACTAAAAGGAATAAACACAAATAGCATTCTACAGTAAATAGTGATGTTATGTTCAGTATATCAGTGTGTTCTTGTGGAAATCCAGTATTACTTGTAGTTTCCATCAGAAACATGGTTTGACTCGATCAGTCCTATATTAAATTTAATTAGGAGCTACTGATGGAGTTTCACAAATCCAAACAACGGTTGGAGGAACCGAGGAGAAATCTGGAACCAAACCTGTGTTCTTCTCACCAGCTCACAAAATATCAAATACTTTTTTACAAACAAATCAAATCCAAATCCTTTGTTTACATTTATTCAAATGTTAACTTTGCTGCAGAAAGACACATTAATGATCACACACTGAGAAAAATGGCTTTAAACTATTTGCATAGGTGCCCAAGACTTTTGCACAGTACTGTATGTTGTTACTAAAATACTTCATATGCACACTATTTTAAAAGGTAAATGACAGTTTAATATGTCGTCCATAGGATAAAATGTGTTTGTTCTCTCATTGAGTGAGGGGTGAGGTTAGGGTAACTTTATGGGCCACACTTTGGCCAGCAAACTTTAGATGCTAGATGTGTAGAAAGTGGCGTAAATTAATTTTTTTGTTGAGTTCATTGACCCAAGAAACCCGTTCTGCATGTAGAACCCCTTTCAGCTTCTGTAAAAATAAACCAACAAAAATGTTAATGAATAAAACTAACTTTAAGCTGATTTAGGCCGACCTTTGATCAAGCTGAGGTTTCACTGAAGAAAAACAGCATCTCAACAACAGCGTCTTTTTAAAACTCAGTTGCTTACGGTGGGCACTTTACAGCAGTGCTGGAATAACTCAGCATCGTGTCTTCAGTATAAAAAAAAAAGATCATATGTTACTGTGATAGTTTGAGCATTGCAAGATCAGTACCTCATTAAAATCTTGCACAGGAGAAGCTAAAGCTACTGTGAGGCTGTGTGTTACTATGTAAGCACAATATCTGAGACTATTTAAGATTACAGTGTCCCAATTTACTGGCATAACTATGATCTTATTGGACCCAGTGTATACAATTGCTCCCCTGTTTATTCATCATAGATTTGTCTCAGCAAAGCTGATGTATTTTTATATGTACACATGGGTGTAAAGTTACATAAGTAGCAACATAAAGACTCAATTAGAGTCACTGGGTGGTGGTCATGAGTCCTCTTAGCTATGGACCACAGGACCCCCAACTGCCCCATATTGATCCACTACTGGTTTATTTTACAAGTTTCCAATAATTTTGCTTCAAATAACCTTACGAGGAATGCTGTGAAAACATTGCAGTTACAAGTATGATGAAGTCATGCACTTTAAGAATCATTATAAGAGGAGATGATAAACGGGTTAAAATTGAGAGAGATGTTGTACCTCTTGGAGCACAGTGGGATAGTTTTATTGCAGAAGATATGGTCCTTTAATAAAAAGAGGCAATCGCATATATACACTGACTGATTTTGATCTGACTTTACCTGTGCTATGCTGAAGTCAGTTATGTGTTTAGAAGTCTATCACCATTCCAGAAGACACCAGCCTGGTTTTGTGTAACTGTAAATAATTGCTTGTGGGCATGGCTAAGATTGCTGCTGAGAGAACAGACTTTCCCATAAGGACTTTGGCAGCCTGCACAATACTAATTAAAAGCTGGAGGTAAAAAGCTTCCATTTCTTTTTAGCTACATTAGCCTCGCAGTTCCAGTGCAAAACTAAAGAGGCAGAAATTAAACATGTTGGTTTGCTCTAACCAACACATGTTTGATTTCTGCTATGCCAAAGGAACAGTGTGTCATTTCTGTTAAAGCGTTTCCTAGCTTAGTTTCATCAAAACACCCTTATAACAGAACACCCTTATATCATTGACTTCTGATATAAGTGTGTTCAAGCCAACAGTACAAGTAAGTGTAGCAACATGTAGATTACTTTTACAGACAGATTGCATTAAAAGTTGGTGGGGTGTCTTCATAATTTTCCCTACATTTAAAACCCTTTAAATTACTTATTTTTAATGTGGAGTTCAATATGGAGTTTCACAATTTTTTGTTGTGTAGTTTTCTACCAAACTGCAGGTTTACTGAATCCGTATCATCTACAGTTCAACCAGTACATCAGTTAAGCAATACTATCTAGTTACATTGACCAAAGTTTCACCAATTATGAGTGATGCATCGCAGGATTTCAATTTGTGTTTTCCTTATAATAGGAAAAGCACAGCAAGGCGCTTTTCCATAACTAGAGAATAAACAGCAGTGTTTTGGGCACCTGAGCAAACATTCTCTGTTATACTGTATAACAGTATTACAGGCTAGTGAATTTCTGTCGGAAGACAGAAATATTTTAAAGAAGATAAACCCATTCAACAGTTTTTTAGTGAACAGAATTAAAAATTCAGTATGTTTAAAATCAATATCAAAAGCTCAATATGTTTAAAGTCAGAGGGCACGAACAAACGCCAAAGCCATAAAACATTAAAGTGCTAAAGTATTGATAGTGCTGATAAGTCACAATTATATCAGTCAGTAAAGCAGTATTTAAAACTATAACAATACAGCATTACAGTCTAAAATATAAACTTGCATAAGCGGATGTGATCCGAATTTTCAGCTTCTTAAACCTGGTATCAGAAATAAAATCTTCATACAAGTTCAGCCTAATGTCTTCTCAGCAGCACCACATGGGCTGTCAGCGCAAACTCTGGTTTTAATAACTTGTAGGAGTACATGTAAATTTTGTAGGAGGAGATGAAAGTGCTTTTATGGTCCGTGTTTAGATGTTTTAGTGTGTTTTGCTACATCTGCGCAATCCGAGTATTGCATCAAAAATCTCTCTGGATCGACACAAAATACTTACTTACTGAAAGTCAGTATGTGTGACTCTTGGCTACTTGGATGTATTTACCCATGCTGTAAAATCTGCACTTTTTGCAGATTTCAAATGAAACAAGTATGATGATTCTATTAGATAAAAGTCAACCATAAAGTGCTTCCTACATACATATAGTTAGACATAGGTCGTATCTTATGATAACTGTAGGGGGAAAAGAGGTACAGTCTAACATAGTTTTCCGTCCGGCTATTATCTGAATAGATATTTGATTATCGTTAATATTTTTGAACTACACATTCTGCTCACCTGGATAAAAATCCAGAATCCATCTCTTGAAACGTCTGAAAAAACTTTGGCTTCTCCATGACACCATATCAGGAGCTCGTACATTCAGACAGCTGTCCCGTCCCTCACACCAATCACATTACAATTTAAATTTCATCTGGCCTGCGGCTCAAGGGCACTTGAAGGCCACAGTGGGTAAAGCAAAGAGCGGCCATTTCCTCACAAAAAGAGAACACTCCGACAGAAAAAAGTCCTCCATGCTGCAGATCACTCTTAAATCAATTACATGCATTGTTTGTTCCTCCAGAAAATCGATGTGCTGAGAGTTTTCATCACTTGCGCAGGAACACGGCCGTGGCCGAGAATTGCCTGGCATGGTGAGGGAGAGAGACTTGGCCTTTATCGCTGCGAAACCGTCTCGATTAATGATAGCGTGACTCCAGCTTTATTTTTTCCCCTTTGGGTTTAATTGCTCCATAAAATGTCTCTGAAACATGCGGCAAAGGAAACATAATCTCTCGCGAACACTCCTGCATGAGATTACGAAATGTTTCATTATTTCAAACTCAAGCATGAATGAACATCTTGCTCAAACTCTTTCTTGCAGTTATGAAGAAAAACTTCAAGAAGATGTAGATGATGATGATGATAATGATGATGATGATAGTGGTCTTGGTGATGATGATGGTGATGTCAGTGAGGATGATAAAGATTGTTGATGGTTATGATGGTGCTATTGATAGTGATGATGATGATGATGATGATGATGATGATGACAGGGATGGTGATGGTGATGACTGCTGATGATATTAAGTATGACATTTGATGATTATGTGATGATTATGAAATTGGTGGTGATGATAATATCAGTGTTGATGATAATGATTGTTGATTATTTTGATGGTGATGGCACAGAGGATGATTAAAATTGTTGATGGTTGTGATGGTGCTATCAATAGTGATGATGAGTATGGGAATGATGAGTCTTGGTTCCTCCCGAGGTTTCTTCCTCCAGCTGAGGGAGTTTTTCTCGCCTCTGTCGCCTTTGGCTCACTCACTAGGAGCTCGGACCCGGACTCTGTAAAGCTGCTTTGTGACAACCTGGTTGTGAAAAGTGCTATATAAATACAATTGAATTGAATTGAATGTACTGATCATAACGAAGCTGATGATGTTGATTGTAATGGAAGTGGTGATGTGGATGATGATGGTGATGATGTCAACGGTGACTATAGATTATGTGTTATGATGATGATGACAGTAATGGAGATGGGGATGGTTATGACTGTTGATTGTAGTAATGACAGATAGTGATAGTACTGAGGATAGTGATGATGATGATGGTGGTGCCATTGATGGTGGTGATGTTCTTAATGATATTAATGTCAAGTGGTGATGATGATGATAATGTTATTGGTGATGGCGATGATAATGCTGTTGATAACATTATTTATGAGGATGAAAATGACCGTGATGATGTGATGGTGATGATGATGACGGTGATGTTGATGACGGTGATGATGATGATGGTGATGATGATGATAATGCAAGTCTCAGCAAAAGTTGAGAACATTGAATCTTGAGAGTTTTGTGGCTTCAGTACACTTGAGTGTCAGGGTTAGGGCCACTATCAATTTCATAATTCCATTCATGTACACATCTTTCCACTTTTTTCCCCATTGGGTAGGGAGATAAATTCTACTTTAGGATCAGTATAAACACTTAAAAAGAGCTTTTCTTGTTCATTCACACAATTTTGGGAAATCGATTGTCTTTTCTTTACAACTTCATAGTTTTTAAAATGTTATAGTGGTTTCATAATATCATATATTAATAGATTAGTATGTTTTTCTAGTCATTAGTAAGATTTCATGCATATACATTCCAGCATAAGGCTTTTTACAATCCACAGTTTATGCTTTTGGGAATCAGTCTATTTATTTTTCATTAAGAGAGAGTGCTGTCCGACTCTGCGATGTTTGTGCCCTGTCTGACTCTGCGATGTGCTGCTGTCATTAACAGGGTATGATGTATCTGGAAGAGCGGAGGCTTGTGCACAGGGACCTGGCAGCCAGGAACGTCCTGGTGAAGTCACCCAACCACATCAAGATCACAGACTTTGGCCTGGCGCGGCTGCTGGACGGAGATGAGAAAGAGTACAACGCGGACGGGGGGAAGGTCAGTGTCCCTCGGCCGGGGTTCTGCCCGCCAGTTGGTGCGTGGGTTACCAGTTTGGCGCCAGTTCGAACCGGGAGCTCGCAGGTGTGCTCTCAGCATCTGACGGATAATAAACAAGTTAATCTGATACTGTTTTGAAGTAACAGAGAGATGTGGTGCACTTAATATTCATATGTGGATGGTTTTGGAGCACAGGCTGCTGTGACAGGCTAATTTACTGCCGGGTTTCCTGAGCGAGCTTCATAATCAGGTTGTAAATTAGCTGTCCCACAAGAACACTCTTACTACTAGTCATATTCTCTCTCTCTCTCTCTCTCTCTCTCTCTCTCTCTCTCTCTCTCTCTCTCTCTCTTTTTCTCTCCTTCTCTCTCTCATTGTCTCTCATTCCCCCACTCTTTCTTTTTCCTCCTCTCCCTTTCTCTCGCTCCCTCTTTCTCTTTCTCTCTTTCACTCTTTTTCTCTCCCTCTCTCTCACTCATTATCTCTCTCGCACTTTCCTTTTCTCATTCTGTCTTTCTCTTTCTCCCTGCCTCTTTTTCTCTCTTCCTCTCTTCATTTCCCTTTCTCTCTCTCTCTCTCTCTCTCTCTGTCTCTCTCTGTCTGTCTCTTTTTCTTTCAGAACTTTCAGAATCCTTCCTTGCAAATTTCTCTTCAACCCCAGCAATTATTTGAATGATAGGGAAACTCCTTTTTTTTGTTTACTTGAGTGTGTTTTAGAAGGAAGGAGTGTGTACATCTCATTTAAAGTTAAAAATATATCTTTACAGAGCTGTATGTGGACATGAAAATGAAAAGCTGATCAAATTTAGTCATTCTGTAGGTAAACTGGTGGTGTATGAAATCACACACACACACACACACACACACACACACACACACACACCTAAACACACAGATAAATCCCTAAATGGACAGAATAAGGAGATATAGATGTGGTCATTTTCAGCTGTGGTTTTTATCACCCCCCAGTGGGCCGTGATGGTATTGCTAAAGGGCAATAGGCCATTGGTTTTTAACAGCACAAATGTATTGTAATATGCATGCATTTAAATAAACATATCTTTTAAATATCACATATAAATATTTGATGATGCTTTGCAAAAATAAATCATAATTAGGCCAAACTTGTTGCCTGGTCTGACCAGTGACCTAACTGAACCAGCTAGCGTTGATGTTTGTATTTTCCAAGTCAAGCCAAGTAGATTTATTGTCATTTCTGCCGTATACACAGTACACAGTGAAACCACGTTCCTCTAGGATCGTGGAGCAGCACAAGAACAAAGTCAAGTAATGCAAATAGTGGCACCAACAGGACAGAGCATGTGCAGTATATAATAAATAATGGGTGTCTACAGAGGCAGAGGCAACTTGTTTTTCAGTTCAAATCAATGTAAAACTGTTTTAGTTTTTCAAATGTGCCCCTTAAATAATAGAACCTCCTGAATTAACGCCTTAATTTGCCTTAAGTAAGATTTGAGAGGCTGCCTTAATTGTGTTATATTTATTTGGATTTAAATAATCAGTTTGGTTAAATCATCTTGTGGTTGGTTTTGTGGCACGTGAGTTGCTGAAGGCTAAGAACTCATGAGTTATAAACACATAGAGTGTGTAGTATGGAAGGTAACAATGCTTGGCAGTGCGTTCTTTTACATGCCTGAAGTCCAGCAGGACTGTGGTTCCTCCTTGCTGCGCTTGTAAATGAGAACCAGTAACCTAATCGCTCTCCCATGTAGAAATCAGATCCACCTGGTGAAGTCAAACCTTTCCATTTAGCTCTAACTGCCCATAATTTTGATTCTGACATGTTTGGGTTCTCTGAGGGAAGACTTGTTATCTGTAAACCACTCCAAAATCTGTTTTCGCTAAACTCATTACACAGAGGGTTTTCAAAGAGAGTCCTAACTTTGACAGCTGTGTTTGGCTGTGTGTTCGGGGAAAAGGTTTTATTCAGAGAACAGAGATGAGTGATTATCTCTATAATATAAACTGTAACTTTGCCTACAGTCAATCATGTCAAGTCTGATTGTGAAGAAGCACATCTGTTTAAAACAAAAAGTAACCACTGGGATGGTGTGTAAAGCTTTTCTGGAGCTGGATTGGTTTTCCTCGACAGGTTTGTACAGTCTTGACAGTAATAATTGTGGAAGGAATTTATCTTGTATGAATCTGCAGTTTGTAGTTTGTACAGACTGACAGTAATGATTGCAGAGAGTTTTTAATCCTGCGGGGTGTGTGGTTTGTACAGTCAGACAGTAATAATTATGGACTGTTTTTAATCCAGTATGAACCTGTGATTTGTGTGGTTTGTACAGTCAGACAGTAATAATTATGGACTGTTTTTAATCCAGTATGAACCTGTGATTTGTGTGGTTAACTTTGGAGTGTTTGTAATCCATTATGAATCTGGATCAATATGGTTTTTTACATTCTGGTAGTAATAATAGTGAAGTGGTCTTCTGTAACTGAGGCTCCCTCAGTAATAGTAGCCTGGATCCAGGCCACCTAATGATAATGCTCCATGTGTTGTTATTGTTTTTGCATGTGTCTTGTGATAAAATGTCATTAAGCTATGACATTTTAATCTGTGGGAATTTAGGGAAATTGTACAACAAATTCAACCAATCCAAACCCCCAAATTACAAATATGACAAGAAACCTACTTGACCTAACCTGACTTGACTTTACTGAACATCCTCTGGTTAACTTATCCGGATCCAGTATTTCATGTTATAGTATATAAATAAGAACAAGAGCACATTGCTTTGGGATGTAAACTTCATGGATTGCTTATTACCTTCTCATACAATGCATCTCTTTCTCTAGATGCCAATAAAGTGGATGGCCTTGGAGTGTATTCACTACAGGAAGTTCACCCACCAGAGTGATGTGTGGAGTTATGGTAAGACGACTCTCAGGTCCTCCATCCCAAATACTCCATGCCTCTTCTTTTATTTTTTTATATTATTTCTCTTATTTCCATAATAATTATGGCTTCTGAAGTTCTAATCAAAGCATCATTTGCACAGGAGAGGAGATGTTTGTATTCAAAATGGTGAAAAGTAATTGTTGAATGGACAGTCTTGTTTTGCAGAGGAAAAAACGCTTTACATGTTTGCCCTGCTTTTATCTATTTTGATGTCAAAGCAAATGTGAAAATGGAAATCAAATGTGGTGATACAGAATATGAATCAAATGCAAACTGTGTAATTAAGTATTTGGTTGCACATACATTATGTAATGAACTTAATGACAAAACTATGACAATGACAAATCTGGACTTTTAAGGAAAGTTCTCACCCATTATGAGACACATGTAAGATGGAGGTAGTCAGAACAAGCATGTACTAGCTCTTCTGTAACTGTATAACATACCATTTCCATGACTGTTTTTGTCTTTCAGGTGTGACTATCTGGGAGCTGATGACGTTTGGAGGAAAACCGTATGATGGGATTCCAACACGAGAGATTCCTGACCTGCTGGAGAAAGGAGAAAGACTGCCCCAGCCGCCCATCTGCACCATCGACGTCTATATGGTCATGGTCAAATGTACGTACTTAATCTCTCTTTCCATTTCCATTTCCATTTACAGCATTTAGCTGACGCTCTTATCCAGAGCGACGTACAACAGTGCTTAAGTCGTCTACGTCTGTTTCTTAAACCTGTAAAGCTAAACTCAAGTCCACATCCATTGTTCAACCAAGTTACTACATGCTCACTAGACCTAGACTCCCGACAAACGACACCTAAACAATACCTGTCGAAGAAAGGGTTTTTTTTTTGTTTGTTTGTTTTTTTTCCTTCTCTGCTGTTTTCTGTTAACATCTTCTAAACTTCATGAACACATTATTAACACATTATTGGAATAATGTATGAAACGAAACGGAAAATCAATGGAAAACACAAAAAAAGGCTTTCATTTAGAAATGAAGACCACTGCGGTGCAAGATTATGGCCAAAATATCCGAAACAGAATTGCTGTTCAATACTGTTTTTAGTAAGAAACTGAAAGAATATCAAAGAAAGTTATCACTTCATATATTGTTAAATGTCTGGAGGAATGTGCACTTTGCAGCGGTCACTACAGTCAATTAAACCTGACAGTATGACAAGAAGAGGGACGTTAGGATCATAAACCTCTGATGAAAGCGTAGCTTCAGGGGACGTATGAACATGAATCATAATCACTGCTTAAAAAAGTCCAGCTGTTGAAATCCCCCCAAAAAAACAGCTGAACATTACTAGCCTCTGCTGACAGATCATTTTAAATTAATTAATTAATCTACACTGAATATATATACCTGAATATATTCCGCTTTCACTAGAGTAAGTTAGCAGAAAGCTAACAAGCTAACATTACATCACATTCATTTGGCAGATGCTTTTATCCAAAACGACTTACAATTTAAGGAAACACTCAAGTTTCAGGACATTGAGAGAACCTGAGGAGAGTTCTAAGTGCAAAAATCTTTATGTAAGAGTAGAGCAAGAAGATGACAGTCAGAAGAGCAAGTCTGATATATGATAGAAAGGAGAGGAGTCTAATGCTAAAAGGCTTATGCTTCAGTAATAACTGACAGGCATTGAGTGCAAGTCTTTATAGAAGAAGCTACTTCCAAACTGAAATACACAAAGTACAAAGTATAAAGCTTCAAATGCTTGTATTAAAATGAGAGCTGACCGTATATGTGAATATAGTGTTAGCACTTAGCTAATACCTCACTAGCATAACACTACAGCAGAAATTAGAGATTTTTTTAAAAATCCAACTAGTCCAACAATACAGATTATTTACTTGTTTGTTTACTCTCACGTTTTGATCATGTTAGCATGTTATTAGCATTGAATATATTATTTATTTATGCTTCTCTCTAAAAGCATCATGAGGTTGTTCGTTTTGTTGGATTTTTTTTTTTCGTTTTATCATTTCGTTTTGTTATTTACTCTGTCTTTTTTCCTGTCTTTTAACTCTATGCCTCACACTGAGTCGACTGCAACTTAAATTTCGTTGTTCCCTTGAAAAAGTGACAAGACAATAAAGATTTATCTTATCTGATCTAAATAAGGTGTATAGGTGTAAGATATCTGACTGCAACACATCTGTTGCACAGTTGGTCAGTTTCTCTCTTCCTTCAGTCCATATTGATCAGTTTCTGACCAGATGTTTTTTGAGTGCCAGGCCATTTCTTAGCACAGCAGTGACACTGACATGGTAATGTGTGGTGCTGATTCGAGTGTATCAGGCACAGCTGGGGGCTTTTTTTTTTTTTTTACACATTTTTGTCACTGATGGGCCAAGAGTTGTCCACCACACAAAATTGTCCAGACAAGAGTAGCTCTGTGGTCAGAAACCACATCTAGAAACAGAAGGGCAACAACCCCATTGGAACGGAAGAGGGATGGGCTTCTCATAAAGTGGCTATTGAGTGTAAGATCACCATTGTATTGTAAATATATTCTAAAAGGGGCTTGTGTCCCCCCTCAGCTCTGTTGTATGCCGTGTCTTTCCTCTAGTGGTGTGGTCATGCTGGTGTGAGTGGCACTGGGGGCACTGGGGTCATTGTCTCTCCGTAATATTGAGGATAGCCAGTGACAGCCGTGTTCCTCCAGGAAAATACAATCCTGCAGTGCTCTTGTGTGTGTGTGTGTGTGTGTGTGTGTGTGTGTGTGTGTGTGTGTGTGTGTGTGTGTGTGTGACTGACAGGAGCTGGCTCACACACTCACCTCATGCCATGTTCCAGTGCACAGCAGCCCTGTACTGCTCACACACATGAGCACACTCACACACACTCTCACTGGCTTTTCATGGGCTCCTGAGGTCACAGCGATGACCTCGAGACTGCGGATCGTGGCTCTCCCGTCTCAGCCTGTCATTGAGAGAGACATAAACACCACGCAAACTCATTCTGAGAAGTGGTATAATTTGATAGCATTAGTTCACTTTAATTCACAGTTTCCTCCTTTACTCTGATAACTGCTGACTGGTAGATTACAGTGATTATTTCTGTCCTCCCTTGTTATTCCAAGTGATGGGTTTTGTCCTCGATGTGCTCTTTGACGCCCACTAATCTTTGTTGTCGTCTGCTTTTAACGCGCTGTTTTATCTTTGTGTTGTTTTGGACAACATCTGGGGCAAATAGAAAATTTCGCTGAACTGTTCCTTAAACGCAATGAAGCCATGGTTAATCCTGGTAATAACAGGCGTGGTGAAATTGCAAGATTATTCATTTTGGTCCCATTTTACAATCCAACTACTCTTATTTACATATTTTGTTTACGGGTTAAAATTCTTTCAGACCTGTTGATAAAGAATGTTAATTGAATGTAAATATAATTTATTGTCACATTATGTAACTGCTAGTTAATACATTTAAATAATATAGGAAAAAAGGGTGGCAAAAAATAAGTAAAATTTATTTACTTTTTGCCACCCTTTTTTGTAATAAATGTAATAATTATGTAAGATCTCAGTGTAAAAACCTCCATATAATGTTAAAGATTTTGGAAGAACCCTAAATTGGTAAAGAATCTTTACATTATTTGAAGGTTCTTTTGAAGGTTTAAATGTGGTCCTTTAGGGAGCCAAAAGGGACTCTTCCGTGACAACACATACGGCTTTTTTAAGAGTGTAACTCTAGACTACTTCTTCCAGGCTTGAAATCAATCAGTTCAGGCATTTGCAAAAGGGTACAATGTTCATGTACCCTACTAGCTTTCTTCTAGATCATCAAGTATGTACAGAATTGTGATAATGCAGGATTTATTGTCTTTTTTTGCACACATGATGTGCATAATCAATCATCTCCCATCAGTTCTGGAGTAAAAGTGTTTGAAATTCATATGATATTGCAGGACTGTCACTGCAGGACTGGTGGCAGCTTGGGCTTGTCGAGACCAGTTAGGCGTCCACACACCGCGTGGAGTGTTTGTCAGAGTTTGTCATCCAATATCAAATGAGCTTTTCATGATACAGAGAGAGAGGACAGAGAGAGAGAGCGTATTTGGAGCTGAAATGAGGAAAAGGAAATACTATTGTAGGCTAGTACAATATATCTATTTAACAATAAAGTTTGTAATACAAATATTGCCAAAATGAGAAAGTAATGTGTATGAAAAGTGAACATCTCTTGTTAAAGGAGATGTTTTGTCCTCTACATACTTAGTTGTGAGAATTTTCTGCAAAACACAATTTACAGTTTCTGTGTAACAGAAGATATTTTTACTTCTTATATGAGTTAATATGGAGAATTTTTATGAAGTAATTTTGGAGCATTTCTGTTGTTCCTGTGGTTATTACGACATATTAACACAAGGTAAAACACAGCTGAGCTTTGGAGAGTAAAAAAATACAAAAATAAAATGGAGATATGTGGTTTTCTCTGAACAGCTACCACATCATTGAAATAGAATTTTTTTGCCACTGAAGGCTGATTGATATAGAAGTCAGTGCCTGGTTTTCACAGAAGACAAACTGAAATACACACAGACTGCAACAGTCAAGTGTGAATTAACAACCACAAGTAAACAACATGTATGATTCATATGCATATTTGACCGAACCTCATAAAGACATAACTGGATTTGACTGCAGTCTTTTCTCCGGCTCAGCTCTAACAAATTGTTGTGTGTTTGGCTGCAGGTTGGATGATTGATGCGGACAGCAGACCCAAGTTTAAGGAGCTGGCTGCCGAGTTCTGCAGGATGGCTCGAGACCCACAGCGCTACCTGGTCATTCAGGTAAACAATCCTGCAGCTAATGCAGTGATGAGGATGATGATGGTGATAATGTTAGTGATGAAGATGATGATGATGATGATGATGATGATGATGATGATGATGTGGGGTGGTGGTGGCCTAGTGGATAGGATACTTGCCTCTGGACCAAGAGGTCGTGGGTTCGAATCCTACCTTCAGCACCACCACTGGGTTCCTGAGCAAG
>JBBJLS010000082.1:28140245-28150372 GCA_037577275.1 Bryconaethiops microstoma | reverse complement strand
AAAAATACACTGACATGAGTGAAAAAGCAAAAAAAAAAAAAAAAGAAAAAAAAAAAAAAAAACCAATTCAAAACGAATCAATAAATCAATAAATAAACGAATGAGTAATTCAAACATAATTGTGATTGTAATTAAAAAAAAAAAAAAACGAAACAACAGCCCCGATGATTAAACCCCAGTAAATTCCGTCCCTTCGGTTTTTAACGATAATTGGCCGACGCGTCCCGATCGACCTTCCCGGGCCGAACTCACGGAGGGTGGGGGGTTAGTGGGGGGGGGCATGTGTGGAGGGGGGGGCTATAAAAAGCCCCTCAGCTCATCATTAAAAAAAAAAAATCATGAAATAGTAATTCGTTGACGGACGAGACGTGTGGAGGGACATGAATCATTCGTGACCAGAGACGCGTCCCCGCGTCCCCGCCTGTGTTTTGACAGGACGTCTGGAGGCGGGGCCAGAAGCGCCGGGGGGGCAGAAACATTGGTATGTAGGATTAACTTCTTAGCCGGGACCTCATTATCTATTCATGAGGCCTCGCCGTCTCGCTTCGCGGCTTCATGGCCATGTTCTGGTGCACCATGTGCTCAAAGGGCCACTTTTATCGCCTCTATTCTACACAAAAATTCTACACAAACATAGAATTGCGGTGAAATTTTACCCTGAATGTTTTTTAACTATTTTTGCAAAATGTGCCAAGAAATTGTTATTTTAGCTTAAAAATGGAATCTATCAAATACATTTTGTGTGAAATAAACTTCTAATAGCAAATTAACACGATGAAAATACAATTTTTGAGCGAGCACAGAAACTAAAGTTCAAATTAATTATAAAATTAAAGACCATCTAAATAAAAAGCCTAAAAATAAAATGTGACCATGGCCTTCAGCTGCACTACAGCACAAATTAGGTTAGAAGTTCTGAATTTTCCACCTTCGTTTTACTGATTATTGCTTTTCTTTGGTTTAATTGTTTTCCAAAAGTCTTTCTTTTGAATTTTTCTTGCTTATATTTATACAAGATCTGATTTTCATTCTGAAATCAGGCTGTTTGAGCCTCTGCTGTACATAAAAGTTACAAATGACACATTTTGTTGATTTGGATATTAATCTCTACAGAGAACACCGTTCAAATGTGGCAATTTCATGGTAATTTTAGTTCATCATTTCTCTCTATTTGACAAATATATTTGGAAAGGAAAGAGAAAATACATGAAATATAAAATATTCAGCGTTACAATGTGTTATGCATTAAAAATATCTAACTTTTAAATAGCAATAAATAAGGACGTAATTTGATGGGGGTTCAAAATTGATTGTAAAATGTGTGTATAGTTAAAAAATAATAATAAATGACCACAATAAAGCCTAATCAGGTAAAAAAAACAAAAAAACAAGCTCAACGTTGGTGAGCAGGTGGCCACGCCCCTTTTCTCGCCTTGTTGTGATGTCACAAACATCCAGGCACCTTCGGGTCGTCTGTCACTGCTTAGATGTTTTCAGGCCACCAGAGAAGTGAGATCTGCAGAAGCGGGCTCTAAAGGAACCGAGCGGACGGCGGGACGAGGACGAGGACGAGGACGTGATGGAGGACGGAAAGTGCTGGATGGGAAATGGAGGGAAGGTCATAATTCTTCCCGGCTGCCAGGAGACGAGGGGACGGGACGGTGATTTTAAAACAATGAAGGGGTGACCCTGGTCCTCGCCCGGCAACAAATCAAGGGGCGGGGTCAGAGGTGCGGAGCCACTGTCCGTCAGATTTATGGACAGGGCTCTGGAGTCCTTTCATTATCTCCACTCCCACACCTCCCGGACGCTTTATCGGAAACACCCCTCCCCCCGCGGCCGGACCGGCTGTGGGACCCCCAGACCTTCACCAGGGCTCGGGTTCTGCCGAGATCCACAACACAAAGGAGATCCTGGCCTGGAGACCCGGAGATCCGTCTTCCTGAGAAGGTTCCAGCTCTCTTCAGCACCTGCTCTGGAAAATGAACCTCCCTGATTGGCCGAAGCATTAAGAAAGGGGGCGGAGCCAGCATTTTAGATGCATTTCGGAGGCCAGTAGATCTCCAGAACCAGGACATGGTGACTTAAAAGGCCCGTTTCATTAAAAAAATACATGGGAAATTATAAGGTTTGCATAACAAATTAATAACGCTTTTCTTATTGTGACATCACAAAACCCATCATATGCACATTTATATATATTCATAAGTTATTAAACTTTGATTGAGGCCAGGCTGCCTAATCAGAACAGAGCTCATTTGCATACGTAATTCTTAAGGGCACAGGAACACAACTGGAGAGAGTTTTATAAATAATAATAGTAATAAAAAAAAAAACAAGGTCTACATTCATTTCCCAAAGTTCAAACACCCCTTGGTCAAATTTCTAATTTATTTTACATTAGATTTTTATGTGAAAATAAGTACAAATGAATACTGGCATCATTCTGCACCATTAAAACATTAATAATTTAAAATGCAGCAGAACGTACTTTGTTAACTACATTTGTAGTAGAAGCTGACTGGGGGTGCCCAGAATTTTGCACACAATATAAAATCACACCGATGTCAGAAAAGCGGGGCGGTGGGTTGGGGGGGGGGTGGCGTCGTCTATGTAGTGGCATGAAAACAGAAGATATGGGTCCTTTAATGTGTCACATAAATGAAGTTCATACAGACACATTCCCAGATTCCATTTCTTTTGGAAGCTAAACGTCGGCGTAATCATCATCATCATCTCTGCCGGTGGGATTTCAGGCTGACGGCGGGTTTGCGCTCGACTCGGCGTTTATGTATAATTTGTGTCACATCTGAGATAAATAACGGGGCGTGCGACCTCTGTTTCAACAGCCGGAGAGATAAGAGAGAGAGCAAACACGGCCGGGACGGTCGCGGTGTTGTAGGACGTGGGGTAATTGGGCCAGCAGAACCTTCTCCCTGAGGAGAACCGGGTGGGGAACCAAGGGTACCACAGACCGAGGAGGTAAACGGTGGCACGGACTGGAGAAAAGAAAAAAAAAAATGTCTGAGTTAGCCCCCCCGCCCCCCCGCCCCCCCGCCGGCTCTGGGCCTTCCATTAGCCATCGTGATTAAACTAATCAACAGGCTCATTGGTGCCTGTCAGATACCATCTCTGCCTTCTCAATTAGCCACATCTCCTTGAACTTGATCAGGCACTTGGCGAGTCGCACCCCGTCCGGGGGCGGGGTTGGGGTTGGAGGCGGCGCTGCTGACCCCGCCCAGCCCGCCCCCTTCAGAATGCAACACATAAATTAATTGAAAGGTTAATGAAACGCCGGGAGCCTCGCCGGATGATTAAAAGTGCCGAGCGGGAGATACATGTTTTATTCCTTCCCTGTGATGCACTCGTCCATTAGCCGGGACCCCGCCGGCGCCGCTCAGGGTCAACCCGCCGCGCCGGGCCGGCACGCACAGGGGGCAGCTGACTCAGAACAATTAGAAGAGGTGACGGCGGCAGGTGGACTCAGAGGGCAGGACGCCGTATTCGCACCACGGACCGGAAGTAATCATTCTGAGCGGCCTCCTCCTCGTGGACCACGGATGAAGTCTCAACACGTGACCTTCTAATGCACGACGGCTCATTGACCTACAAGCTGTTAAACTGTCCTATCTCGACATGTTCCTTACCCACTCATCTGAAAAACACAGACACACAGGAGACTAGAAACCCAAAGCTGTCCTTAGAACCCCAAAGAGCCCTTAATCAATTAGATGCAAAGGTTCTGGACCCACTGAAGGTTTCTCTAGAGCCGCACACCCGAACCCACGTTCTCTTTTGGGACGTTTTCGAAGACGGTTTGCTGACAGGTGGATTTCTAACCTGCATAAGGAGAAGCTGTCACTCATGAGGTCCTTGAGGAGCGATAAACTCCATTAGGCGTGTCGAAAACATCAAACTTCACACGTAATGCTCCCGGGATGCTAACAAGGCGAACGTGGAGGGACTCGCTCCCCGGACGGAGCAGGTTCTCCTGACGCTTGCTGAGCCCCTCCAATTAATCACGCCTCGGTCCCTCAGCAGCGTTGGGGAGATTAACACGGTGTCAAGGTCTGTCCTGCCGTAATGGGCTGCTGATTCATCCGGCGCCGGTCCGGGGCCACGAGCCGCGAGCCGCGAGCCTGAAGCCCTGCGGCGCAGCCCCTTCATTCCACCGCCGCTAAAAAAAGCCCTGATCTGGAATAGGGCCCTGGAGTGGAGGAAGAAAAGTGGAGCTCTTTATCATTGGGAAAGGAGGCGGGGTCCGAGTGCCTCTGCCCCCAAAACCCAGCACGGCATCCTTTCTTTTCTTTTTTTTCCGTAGCTAGCGGGCCATTAGTAAATATTCTCAAAGGGGATTCAAATCGAGTCTAACGCAATTGACCAAGAATCAGATTTGATCAATTATTTACCGAAATGACCTCAGAGGCTTTGGCACTGATTAGCAGTATCCCAGATTCCCAGGACCAGAAATTTAACGGTTAGTCGCATTACTTTGCGATCACATGATGATTAGACGGTACACGCAATCAACCGGAAATCCATTTCAGATCAATCGAGGACCAAACGACCTTGAAATTGCTCTCGAATTGATTCCCACTAGCACCAAATTTACATTCCATTACACAAGCAAGTCCATACAAAATGTGTGGAAATGAGGGGTTTGATCCTGGACTGTGGCTGAAGCCTCAAACCTGTGACCTTCTTCTAATGCAGGTCTGCTCCGTGACCTACAAGCTACCAAAAGTCTCAGGAATCCTATTTTGACACGTTACCCGCTAATCGGAAAAGTAGGAGAACTCAAAATCAGAATTTGTTCTTCAGAGCCACCCAAAGATCCCCTGAGGAAACTTTCATCACCATTTTACCAACATAATATGAAGGTTCTGGACACGTTTAGTGTTCTCTAGAGCTGCACGCCCGAGCCTTTTTTTCGGTGCCTTTATGAAGACGGTACAGTCACTTTGCAATCAGACGCCACATACAATCAGCCGGAAGTCCATTTGTTGCCCTTGAAATTGCCCCTAAATTGACTGGTATGAGGATACATTCCATTCCACAGGCAGGTCCGTCCAAAGTCACACAGGATGTGTAAGCGGGGAAGCAATCAGAAGATCTGCAATTCCAGCATAATTTCTTATTTCGTGCTTATCGCCGTGGCGACGGCCCGGCCGTGGCATTAAAATGCAACAGATGAGTGGATGACTTAGCCTGCGGGTATGATGATCTTGACCCTGTCGCTTCCATTCAGCGTATAACCCCCCCCCACACACACACACTTCCACCACCTCGTGCCGGTACAGTAGCCGCTCTGCCGGCTCAGGAAAGGAATGTCTAAGCACTTGCACCCCCCGCCCCCACATGATCAACCCCCACACCCTCATTGATTGTGTTGGGAGCAGCCCTGAACATTGGTTACAAGCACGTATCGATTAGCTCCGCTTATTGTAACTGCCCCCTGGACACAAGCCGGTGGGCGTCGTCCTCACTCCCCGACAACGGCGTGTAAGAACCTGACATCATATTTATTGATGACATAAACATATTTTGGTCAATATAGTGCAATAAGTGGAAAGCAATCGGGAACAAAGGGAAACAATAAAGGTGTGTGGGGGGGGGGGGGCGCCGCTCGTATAAAAATAGGTGTTACATTAAAATAGCAGTGTTCCACAACATCATTATTACTTCAATCGTCATTTATGAACTCCATCCCATAACATAGGAAAATACATATTAAGAATGAATACACATATTCATTTTTAATATAATAATA
Source organism: Bryconaethiops microstoma (assembly GCA_037577275.1). Lineage (NCBI taxonomy): Eukaryota > Metazoa > Chordata > Actinopteri > Characiformes > Alestidae > Bryconaethiops > Bryconaethiops microstoma. The sequence continues at coordinate 28,144,602 of JBBJLS010000082.1, read as the reverse complement.
ATAATAATAATAATAATAATAATAATAATAATAATAATAATAATAATAATAATTCCTCTAATGGTAGCTGGGAAGACCCTGTGGCCATCCATACATTTTTCGATTTAGTTTTTTTTTTTTCTTCCAAAAAAGTGCAGACGGCATACAAAGACACTTCTTTTCTTTTTTTTTTTTTAAAATCTTTAAATGAAGCAAGAGTCAGTCTGTCTGTCTTGGACACCGTGGGAGGAGGAGGAGGAGGAAGGGTAGGAGGGGGCAGGAGGGGTGGGGTGGGGTGGGGTGGGCTGGTGGGGGGGCGAGAAGGTCTGGAGAGAGCGAGGGGGGGGAGGGGGGGGGTGTGCCACTGTGGAAAGAAAGCCACTTGTACAATGCAAAGCTACAGTAAATGGTCAGAAGATACAAACGGAAAGCTCGTACAGATGGACGTGGTACAGGTCGCGGTCAAATAATGTGGGAAAATACATGGCAAAGATATACCAATAAATACTTACTTACAGACTAGAGCAGAGGAATTGTCCTGCACAGTTAGATGCACTGCGGTACAGTGTTCTGTCAGAGGATGCTTTTTTCTTTTTTTTTGTTCTGTATTACCCTCTTTTTCTTTTCTTTTTTTTTTAGAATATATAAACATTTTCAAGTTTGCGATAGTTCACAATATCTGCATGATTATACTCCTGAAAACCCGAACCAAAGAACCAAAAAAAACCCTCCAAAAAAACAAAGCAAACAAAAAACAAACAAACAAAAATAACAAAAGAGAAAAAGAAAAATGTACTCGGATTAATCTGTACACCTACGTTTATGTCATATTCAATCTTCAGCTTTTAGAAAAATAGATTTTGCATCAGCAGTTTTATATCACAACTCGTGCTTTCATCCGTTTCACAGAGCTTTGTTTGTTTGTTTGTTTGTTTGTTTGTTTGTTGCTGTTTGCTGTTGTTGTTTTGCTTTTTTCCTGCAATGTCATGTAGCTTTGAAACTTAAAAAAAAAGGAATACAGTTTGGCACACCCCGTTGTAGGACGCAGTTTCTTTCTCATGGTGTTCGCCTGTTTGTTTGTTTGTTTTCATTAGAGTTGGCACCCTCCAGCTCAGGATGGTACAAGTATAGGGGAGTTGGGGCAAATGTAGGGGGGGGGGGCTTTTCACAGTACAGTGTGTTTTATTAGACCAAGGTTTAAAACTGGCTAAACGTCGTCTGTTTCTCAAGAACTTCGAGGTAGTCCGGCTCCACCTGGAGTTTCGCCTTTAGTTCCAAATACTCGTTCCTGTTGGGCTCCACGTAGACAGTACTTGGAGCCGTGCCGTACAGCACGGTCTCTCTAATTCCCTCGGGATGTAAGAACTGCCGTCTGACGTCGAAATTTGGGTTGTATGTGTAGTGGCCCGGGCTGGGGTACTTGTAATCGTACCTGTTGCCAGTGCCAGCCGGTGAAGCTTTGTCTGGCTCTAGGATCCCCCTAAAGAAATGTTCTGCATCCTGGACGGTGGACGGCTCCTCCCGAGGTTCGATGGTGCTGACCGTGTAACTGGGGCTCCGCAGAGTCGGATTCCTGTCTTCTTCGGGCGTATTCCTATAGCTGACTACCTTCAGCTCGTGCAAATCAGGGTAATCCTCGACTGCGGTGCCCTCCCTGGACCTGTAGATGGGGTTTTTGCACATGTGGCCCAGCGGGTGCGGGATGTACTCATAGACGTGGCCCGCCGGAGGTTTGACCTTGGGGACGGATCGGTTGCTGTAGAGACTGTACTGCAGGTTGAAAGAACTTACATCCGAGTTGTTGGTGCTGGTACGGTCACTCTGCGACTTCTTGCGTCGCTTCATGACCACCACGAACAGCCCGGCGGCCACAAACACGGACATGATGAAGACCAGGAGAAGGCTGAGGATGAGGACGGACAGCGGCACGGTGCTGGTGGGTGTGTTCAACCTCGGTGGCATCTCCGTGGTGGTGACCCGACCCGCCAGCGTTTCCTCCGAAGGAGCTATGGTAGACACGACTATATCCAAATAATCAGGACAGAGCTGCTCGGAAAGAACTCCACGAATGTCCTGGCCCGCGAGCCTCTTTGGCGTCACGCAAACGACGTCGTTAACCACGGTGCCAGAGTTAAGCTGCTCCAGCCATATTTTCATTCCGACCGCATCACAAGAACAATCCCAAGGGTTCTCGAACAGATCAACTTGCACCAAAGCCTTCAGCTGGTCCAGAACACCACTCACAGGCAGGTTCTGGAAGTGGTTGTTGCGCAGGTTGAGTCTGGAGAGCGACAGAGTAGAAAAGATGCCTCCAGGCAAGGTTTTCAGGAGGTTGTTGTTGAGGAAAAGCAGCTGCAGGTTGGGCGCGAAACGAAAGGTACCTCCCACAATCTCTCGGATTTTGTTGTATTCCAAATACAGGTACTGCAGGTTCTGAAGCCCAAAGAACATGTCTGCAGTGAGCCTGTCAATCAAATTGCCATTCAAGTAAAGCCTGCGTAGGTTAATTAAATCCCCAAAAGCCCTGTCGTGAATGAGAGCTATCCGATTGTTTCCCAAGTGCAACAAATCCAATCCCTCGGCTTCGACGAAATCCGATCTGCGCACAGCAGGTATGTAATTCCCTGTGAGGTACATCTTTTTGGGATTGTATGGCTTGGGCTTTAGATCCGATATGCTTTCAATCTTCCTCTCCTGACAGTTGACATTCAGCCCAAGGTCGGAGATCTGCAGGTTGCACGTGCAGGCCGTGGGACAATCCAAAGGCACGGGGGACTTGGTCTGGAAAGCTATGATGGGTCCGTAGTTGTAAGGGTTGGCCGGGATGCGAGACGTGGGCTTGGATCTGGTCCTGTTGGACTGCCGGGTGCCCTTGGTGGGCCTCGAGGAGGACCTGAACACAGCCGAGGACGTGGCCGAGGCCGTGACCGCAGCCGGGGTCGTTTGGAAATATCCGCTAGTACTGAGGGGTGGCGGGGGCCGCATTTCATACTCCGAAATGGCTCTTCTGGGACAAAGTTCCTGCTTGGAAACCTCATCGAGGTCTCGGCCGTGCAGCCGAAAGGGAGTCTCACAAACCACCTCCCCGACCAGTGCTGTGTACGCGATGCTCTCCAGCCAGGCCTTGAGGGCGATCAGCTCGCAAGAACAGTTCCACGGGTTCTCCTCCAGCTGTAGCTCCACCACCTTGTCCATGTGCTCCAGGAGGCCAATGTAGGGGAACATTTTGAGTCGGTTGCCCCTGAGGTCCAAATGGGTCAAGGGCACGTTGCGGAAAATGTTCGTAGGCAGCGACGACAGCAGGTTGTCGTTCAAAATGAGCACAGTCAGCTGGTGGAGCTTGCTGAGAGCGTTGGGCTCGATGATGCTAATGAAATTGTAGTCAATCTGAAGGTACTCCAGGCTCTCTAATCCAGTGAAGGTATCATCCCTAAGAATGTCTATTTTGTTGTTGTTCAAGTGCAGCCTCCTTAACCCCTGCAGTCCATTGAAAGCCCCCGTCTCCACTTCGGAGATGTCGTTGTTCCCCAGGTGCAGGATGGTGACCCCTGTGTAGTTGATGAAGTCGTTGACGGACAGCTTTTTCAGCAGGTTCCCCGTCAGAAGGAGGTGGTAGGTGGAGAAATGCACGGGGCTGATTTCCGTCAGCCTGACGATGCCCCTGTTCTCGCAGCTGACCGTCAGGACGCCCTCCTTCTCCTCGCAGGTGCACAGGTTCCTGCATATCTCCCCATAACTGTCATACATGTCGACCAGGCTCAGCGAAGCGGCAACCAGCAGGATTATGGTCGGTATCCACACATGCATTTTCATGGGATTGAACGACCCGGTTCACTGTAGTGCGGCTGCAGACCACGGCGTCATCTGGAGAGAGAGAAGAGAGGAAAAAAGGCAATCAGTGATTCTGGCTAGAATTTCATTTTATTTTTTTTAGTGTAACACGAACGCGAGCCGGATTTCAAGTGACCAGTCAGGGACTCAAACGACCAGGACTACCGTCGCAGTAAATGCAATGAAAACTTGATCCGAAGGACCCAAAAGTAACACGGCACTCAGTACGTACTTGTTTATACATGAACAGAGAAAGACAGTATAAACGGATAGAGAGAAAAAAATAGAAAACCTCTATAGACTCGGGTCTTCTTTTTTCCTACCTGAGCTCAAGCCACGGCGATTTATGCAACGCTACGGATCACAAATCCGACCCCCCCCTCCTCCTCCCCCCGAAAAAAGAGCTCACGACGGGTAAAACCGAGGCACGCTAATCCGGTAACAGCGAAGGTGTGTGTGTGTGTGTGTGAGTGTGTGTGTGTGTGTGTGTGTGTGCGTGTGTGTGTGTGTGTGTGTGAGTGTGTGTGTGTGTGTGTGTGTGTGTGTG
>JBBJLS010000082.1:28128361-28140145 GCA_037577275.1 Bryconaethiops microstoma | reverse complement strand
ATGTGATTCAGGTGATCAGTAATCAGTCCCTCATAAAGCAGAATGAGGTGCTTGTGTAGGAATTTAACAGATACTGGACTGGAATGGTAATTTTTTCCAGAGCTGTATGTGTATATATATATCATTTTTTAAAACTCCACTATATTAATGTTGGAGACGTCTGGTTCCATTCACCTCCACTATGTTTTGTTGGAGATGTCTGGTTCCATTTACCTCCACTATATTTGTGTTGGTGACGTCTGGTTGGTGAGTCTGTATAATGAACCGTTTCGCACCATACTCACTATGAACACACTTTACAGGGTTTTGACAAAGTTTAAAACAAGTGTTTGATGACTCAGACTAACTATGTCTTTTGCTTTAATGTCTCATTGACATTAATGACACCCAGGAAAATCAATCCAGAGAAGAAAATCCTCTTTTCAAAAAGTGTTCAGGACAAATTAATGAAAATCATCGAAGCTTGGAGGTCGAGCTGCTGTTGGCCAATTTGGCCAGTCGGCAAAGAGAGCAAGATCACTCTCATTAAAGAGAATTAACATCTACTGAACTCGTTCAGAGCAAACAAATCAAAGAAGGCATCGTTTCTACCAGAGCTTCAAGCTTCCCTTCAGGCAGAAACATGAAAATCTGAGGTGGGCTGATGAGCCCTCATTTGAATGCTAAAGACACGTGGACAGATTTGTCCAGACTTGAAACCCTTTTTATTGAGCCTGAGATCCAATGTGGACATGATCTTTATTTTACAGTTTAATTAAGTCCACAAAGCCTCTGGTGGGATACTAAGGAGATTCATCTCTTCCTGTAATTAGGACCTAATTGGAATTATGGAACAATAGTCTTTTCATTAAAGCCTGTTACTAATTAAACTTGCACTTGATCGGATTTGATACCAAACGAGGCCTCCTTTATGGACTGTGGCACTATTGCGTCTACAAGGTCAAGCTTATTTAGTTTAGAGTGGCGTATTTCATGACTTAACATGTTGCTGTCAGTGGCCTGTGGACACCTTTGAAGCTCGGACTGATAAAGCATTTTTTTAGAAGCTCCAAAATGCCCAGAGCGAGGCTTATGCAAGATGCACGGACGTGATTCGAAGTGATCGTACCACTGATGGCATTATCTTTCTTCACTGAAACTTGAAAATTCTGCTTTCTAAACGTTTTATTGACCTCCCGACTAGGGATCTGCTTGCTGATGTGTTCGTTTTGCATATTGTCATTTGTTCTTTACCATACTTCACTTTTCCATAGTTTTCTGGCATAGGTTTGTACTAATCTTGCCTTTCCTCTCTTTTCTTTTCTTTTTTTGTCTTTGCAGATAAAGACGAGAGAAAATGCTGGCAAGGATACTTTTCCTTTGTTCCGTTATCGCCGGCGCTAGGTCTCAGGATGTCGAGGGCTCCAGGGCGTCCTACACAGGAGCCTGCGAGGCTCTGTGCTTCTGCGAGGAGAAGGATGGCGTTTTGCACGTGAACTGCGAGGAGAGGAACATCAACAAAATCTCTGAAGTCAGAGTGCCCTCGGACAGACCTTTCCACCTGAATCTGTACAAGAACAACTTGGTGGAGCTCCTTCCTGAGGACATGGAAGCCTTCAAAAATGCTGTCACTTTGCATCTAGGTGCCAACAGCATACAAGAGCTGGAGCCTGGAGTGTTCAGCATGCTGGGCTCCCTGAAGAAGTTGCACATCAACAGCAATTTCCTGGTGATGTTGAAGGAGGACACTTTTCACGGCTTGGTGAATCTGGAGTACCTGCAGGCCGACACAAACTTCATCCGTGTTGTGGAGCCCGGGGCCTTCAGCAAGCTCATCCGTCTCAAGGTCCTGATCCTGAACGACAATTCCATCGAGTTCCTCCCGAGCAACATCTTCCGCTTCGTGCCTCTGACACACCTGGACCTGCGTGGGAACAAGCTCCAGACCCTGCCCTACGTGGGATTCCTGGAGCACATCGGCCGCATCATTGAACTCCTGCTGGAGGACAACGACTGGGTTTGCGACTGCCAGATCCTGCACCTGAAGATATGGATCGAGAACATGCGAGCACAGTCGTCCATTGGGGAGGTGGTGTGCAGCAGTCCCCATCATCTGAGGGGAAGCACACTGGCCAAGGTGAAAAGGGATGTACTTTGTCCCTCTCATGCAGACATCAACCTCGAGGAACCTTCCAAGTCTCTAGACATGGTGGTCACCCCTTCCACAAAGGTGATCCAAATACCAGATGCCAGGGATGACGCGAAGATCCCAACACCCGCCCATATTCCGAAGATATCCTGTATCGCACACTGCTCCTGTCACGACCACCCCAGTGCTGGGTTCCTAATCCACTGTGAGGACCGAGGCATTCAGAGGATATCTGATCTAGGAATTCTTCAACAGAGTCCAAGTAAGCTTGTTTTGACCGGCAATATGATACAGAGGCTTCTGAAATATGATTTTGTCACATATGACAGTTTGGAATTGCTTAACTTGGCAAACAACCAGATAGACTACATTGACAACGAAACTTTCTTGAGTTTGAGCAATCTGAAAAAGCTTTACCTAAACGGAAACAGGATCGAGAAAATTTCTGCCACCATGTTTCTGGGTCTGCACAACCTGGAATATTTGTACTTAGAATATAATGTTATTAAAGAGATAGAGGCTGGATCGTTCAACCCTTTGACAAACCTCAAGCTTCTGTTCTTAAACAAAAATCTGCTCAACGCTTTACCCGCACATATTTTCAGAAATGTGCCCTTGACCAAGCTGAACCTGAGGAAGAACCTGTTCATGCACATGCCGGTCAGCAACATCTTGGACCAGCTTGATTTCCTGGAGCAGATTTATCTCGAGGACAATCCTTGGGACTGCACGTGTGACCTGGTCAGCCTCAAGCAGTGGGTGGAGAAGCTGAGGAAGGACACGGTGGTGGGAACCATCTTGTGCCAAAGTCCCAGGAAGCTGGCCGGTGCAGAAATCAGGAGCCTGAAGCATGATCTTCTCTGCCCTGGTCTGGTTACACACTCTTTGGGTAACTCTGGTGACTTTGGAGTCCTGACCACAGCAGCTCCCAAGGGCGGCACTAGCGGCTTCTTCCGATCCTTGACGGAGGCCGTTCCACTCTCTGTGCTCATCCTCTGCCTTCTCATCCTACTACTGACAGTCATCTTCTGCTCTGCTGGCATTGTGGTCTTCGTCCTGCACCGTCGCCGGCGACAATCAAAGAAAAAGCAGGCTGAAGAACAGCCCCGCGAAAGCAGTCCCATCCACCTGCATTACAGCATGTACGGGCAGAAAACCACCCACCACGTGGCCGAGAGGCATGCCACAGCCATGTATGATGAGGCCTCCAGGAGCCCCATCGTTCAGGTGTGCAGGAACCCCAGCTACTGCTCCCAGCACAAAGAGTACGACACTGAGGATTACGAGGCGGAGAAGCCAAACCGCGTTTGCCACAGCATCACGGACAAGGAGAGCGGTTCCCCCTTAACGGGATCCGGGTTGAAGTACAGGGCCGTGAGCGAGTACCCTGCCGAGTTCGTGGCTTTGGGAGACGCGAGCTCCTTGTACAAAAACATCCTGGAGCGTGAGCGGGAGCTCCAGCAGCTCAGCATCACGGAATACCTCAGGAAGAACATCTCGCAGCTACAGCCGGCTGTGGATGCGCAGGTCCCGGGCCACCACAAGGAGCTGAAACTGATGGAGACTCTCGTGTACGCCAGGCCGCGGAAGGTCATGGTGGAGCAGACTAAGAACGAGTACTTTGAGCTCAAAGCCAACCTGCACACTGAGCCGGACTACCTGGAGGTACTAGAGCATCAGACAGCTTTCAACTGAGAAACTGTGACACTTTAATAACACATGAGGTTTGAAAGACGGTGTTCAAAAAAGTGCCTTCTTTCATTTTGAATCAGAACGACACATGTTTGAAATGCTTTTTTGCTATCAATAATGCATGTCAGAGAAGAGGGACATTTAGCCCTAATATAATTCAGGGGAAATGTTGGTGTTGCGTCAGGTCAGGACTGTATGTCCGCCGGCTCCGTTGGTCCTTGACAGTTTGCCATAAGCGTTACGTGCCATGCGACGAATGCAACCACACCGTCTTTCCACGTGGTAACACAAAGGTCCAGCACTTCCTATCTGCTTTTACCCATAAGTTTGTGAAATCTTATTTATTCTTCTTTTTACTCTGAGCTGTGGCGGAGAAAGCCAGTCCCTGTCCATTCCTGGGTCAGACTAAAGCACCTACATCTCATGTATCCTCAAGCCAGTCCCAGCGTTTGCTGCAAAGTCACAATTTCGAGAAACGTATTGCACTATTCATAGCGCCACGCAAGAGATGGCGACCTGACAATCAAAGTCTTGTGAGCGAGGCGTCCGGCGAGTGTTGCTACTGGTTTGTGGTGCTTTTAACCCTCTAATAAGAACGTATATAAGTTACCGTTTCCTCTCAGCATGACGACGATGCAGGGTGTTCCTTTGGGTCGGCCTTGAGATGTTTCACTGTATGTAAGAGCACCATAGCTTTATTTTGTACCAGAGTAGGTCAGATTTATTTATTCTGTACATATTTGTACATAGCATTTCTATGTCTGTGTGCCTTTTTTCGATGTGGTAATGATTTCTGAGATGTAAATAAAGTTTATATCGAGTGTATCGCGGTATATCGGCCACCTGAAATCATATACTGTCCGGTAGGCAGCACCCACATACTTCCAGCACTGGCTTTGATTTCTATTGTCCTTATGCAGGTGCCGTTTCTATGAACTGGTACGTTTCAGCGACAAAATTACTGTACTGTAACTAATCTCTTACCGTATCTCTTTTTTTTTTGTTTGTTTTTGTGCACAACTCCTGGAATATTTAATGCACATTCAATAAAGCAGGTTATATGAAGAAAACAATACATGCTCCTTGGTTGGTGAAACAGAAGCCGTCGAAGACAGATGTCGGGGTAACAAGGAGGTTTCTCCGAGAACACAATGTTCTGCGGCGATGCCAGAGGAGAAGAAAGAACCTGGCAGCTTTCTCGCGCCAGTGCCAAGAATTCACGTCAAATAATTGTGCTGCTACAAGTCGCGCAAACATAAATCTGTCAAGCCTTTTCTTGCAGCCCCCTGCCCCAGTGTGCCAGCTCCCTGCTATACTTAATTATTCCTCTCGCTCTCACTCACTCTCGCTCCCTCGCTCCCTCGCTCCTGCCTCGCCTCGTTTCATCTTCCGCTTTACCTTTTCCTTCCCTTCATGTGAGGAACACATTTATCCCCATTAACCATCTGGTGCCACATTTTGCTGACATGAGAAGCACGCCTGGCTTAAGTTTGGTGGCATTTTCTCCCTTTGTTTTAGCGCCAGAAGCCTCTAACAGACTTGCTCGCGTGGTTTCCGACGCTGTATGACTCACTGTTATACCGCAGTGTTAGAAACCACGTAAGCACAAGGTCATTACTTTCTATTAACAGTATGAACCGCCCCCTCCGTTCTGGATGGGGCCTCCAATTAGGTAGTGATGATATTTGATATTTGTTTTCTGTTCCTGTGTGTCCCGGACTTGCACTTGTACAGTTAAACAGCGTGGTGGGCGTTCACTCTAACTGAAATTCATCACTTCTGATTTGTCCATTTCATTTTAATCATTTACTTTTATTCACTGAGCAGATCAGTAATTTTAATCATGCTGTAAGTGTAGCACTAAGAGTCTTATTGTTATGATATTATGAAGCATTATGTAGCATTAGGAGTCTTGTTATTACTGTATTGGTGAAGCATGGTGGGGAATCAAATCCCAGTCTACTGCATGGAGGACTACTAATCTACTGATCTCTAATACTAGTCACTTCTACTGATCTCTAATATTAGTCACTTCTACTGATCTCTAATACTAGTCACTTCTACTGATCTCTAATACTAGTCACTTCTACTGATCTCTAATACTAGTCACTTCTTCTGATCTCTAATATTAGTCACCACCCAGATTTATATTCATGTGGCTAAAACAGATTAAAATTGAGCCCAATTTTTTACGGATTACGGATTTTTAACAGATGTTCCCCAAATACACAAATTGAAAAATACACCAATATTCAACATTTTTAAAACCTTTTTCTCCACGCAGTATAGCTTTAATACCCTCAGGATTTGGCTTCGTGTGATCATGTGTGTGTTGAAACACCTTTTCAGGCCAGCAATTTGCTTTTTACAACCCGTGCTCCACTCAGCCCCCACCCCCGGAGGGCCCTGACCCTCACACAGTGCTAATTGGTGCTGTACAAGCTTCCCTCACCAAAGAACCTTCAGACACCAAGCCTGTCTTTCATGAAAGAGCATATTTGAGAGGTAAAGTGGCTAAAAAAGGTGCGAACTGGAGCTGAAGTGTCACTTTGAAACAGGTTCAAACAATGACTGATGGGTCAGGGAGGTTCAGACTGAGCGGAGGGGGGTTGGGTGGGACGGGACGCCTTCAGACAAGCCTGACGCTTTCGCCTCCAAGCAAAGTGCAAAACAATGTTCGTGGTTTTCTGTATTTCGTGTATGTAAATGAGCGCGAGGCTGAATATTTCAGCAGGGTACGAGGAAGCCGCGTCACCCGTCCGCGATGCAGTCGCAGGCAGTCACGAAGGGCTGTGGCGGTAATGACTGCACGCGTAATGCGTCGCCGTTCTGACAGTCTGCGTTTGCATGCGATGCCAAAGCGAGTGGGAGTCTGGCAATTAAACAGAGAGGGGCTTTAATACGCAGAGCGATGGGAGGCAATAAAGGAAAGCTCTCCCTTGAACAGCCTCGATCCTTCCGAGCGCCGTCCTGGACCCCTGAGTTCGCTACATCTGCATTTTTTAGGTCACCCTGCCTGATTTGGGGAGCCAGAGTGGCTAATGCTCTGTAACTAACAGGATCTCTTCCTCCAGAAAGCCCAGTGCTGACGGGGCGGGACGAGAACTCCTGGGAGTTCGTGCTGCGGCAGGTGCCTCGCGGTGACCCTGCATGATGCAATGTTTGCTTTCTCCTTTGTTTCCAGATAAACTACGCCTGGCTTTGGCCTGATCTCTTCTGGGCTCCGCCGGCTTAAGCGTGTGTGAGTCGTGCATAAACAAAGGCAATAATTACCGCTCCGGTTCTCCGCGCTCATGTGGGGAGAACTGCAGCGTGTCATATTAGTCATTCTGAAGCCAAACAAGCTCCAACTCTGCTTGAACCGGTTTGATCTACAGCTGCTTTGACCTACACCATTAACAGGAGGGATCCTGCAGTGAAGGCAGCACTTATTTCTGTAGAATCGAGCTTAAATGGTTCTTTGGATTGGTATATTGTTCTTCTCCACGTTGGAGAACCTGCTGTATGTGGTCCTTTTCTTTTTTATGTATCTCGTGTCCTGTTTTTTTTCCGCATGGCATTAAAAGAGGGTTCTGTTGTTACAATTTCAATGTAAATTTTATGTTTTAGACCAGTTATATCCAACCCTGGTTTGATCCGACTGGTCTGATTTGCTGCACCCTGCATTAATCTGGACTGATTAGATCAGCTGTCATCTGCTTTGCTCTATATACACTGTATACTGTATTCTGCTTTGATCTAGATCTACTGTAAACTTCACTGATCTGGAATGATTAGATCTGCCATAGCCTGCTTTATTCTAGACCTATTTGGATCACCTTGATCTAGACCTACTGCATAATGCTTTGGTTTAGTTGCATAGCGGCCTGCTTTGATCTGGACTGATTAGATGTTCTGGACAAATGTTCTGGACTGCTTAGTTCTAGATCTATTTCAGACTGCTCATTTTTAGACAGTTTTGATCTAGATCTACAGTAGCCTGCTTGGATGTAGACTGATCAGATTTGCTGTGCCCCGCTTTGATCTGAACGGACTTTAATGCGTGTAGATGCAGTTTACACTGGTTTCGTGATCTGATCTCCTGAGCGCTGGTCTGATTTCCAGACTGTTCTCTGGACTGTTAAGGAGTCCCATAAGCGACGGCCCATGGAGAGTGTTTACACCAGCTCCGCTGTACGACTGTCATGGAAACACACTTAAGTGTGTGTATATAAGCCTCCGACTGCGGACGAGGATACAGCGAGAGGCTGTCAGCGCTTCATCCTCCTGTCGCCGCCGTACGCCTGCAGGACGCGGTTCATATACAGTACAGCGTGTCACCACTTAAAAAAACATCATAGTTTAGTTACAGCCGGGGACGTCACGCCTCCGCCCGTCCTCCGCCATACCGGGCCCAGGGGGAATAACAAACCAGAGCTCCGGATGGTCGGCCAGAGAGTGTTTCTAATACCGCATCCCTAAATCAGGTCGTTACCTGTGTTTGTTTAAGGGACGAATGCCATGCGCAACCGAATCCATATTAATGACACATTAGGGGGTTCATTTAGAGGAAAAGAAAACAGAAGGAAAGGAAACAGACATCCTACTCTGATCCAGACCTTCTCGGTTTACGGGGGACCGGACAAATTAGGACCAAACAACTGTTGGGCAATGATGTATTTGCGCATTTTTTGGGGGGTTTCTCAACCCATTAACGCTACAAAAAGCTACAGCTGTTGGAGAAGTTTGACCTTTCGGAGGCGTCCATAAATCCCTCGTCTTGTTTTCAGTATTCTTAAAGAGGCAGCCTTGGGTTTTTTTTCTGTATAAAAGGCAGTTCAGAAAAAGGTCCCCTGTTGGGAAATAGGTTTGAGTTTGTTGATTTTCTAAACAAAATATGTTAACAATGCTCCACCAAGTGTGGAAAAAGGAAAGATAGGGTTTGCAGCAGAGTGTACTGCACAGTCTTCTATTTTAATTAAAGCACTGAGGGCACAACTAGCACCCAGTATGTTCAGTAAGGTCTGTAATGTTCTGCACTGGAACCCTCAGCCTTATCAGTTTGACAGAATTCACAATCCTCATATCCTGTGATTCACTTTCCAGCATGTATTACTCATCATATAACTGTGGGGAATTCCAGAACGGTAATAAAAAGTCCTAACCGCCAGCCGAGCCAAGGTAGAGGCTTTTTAACACAAACATAATATTCTGCTTCCTATCAGGAACGTTACCTATCTGACTTTCTTCTGCGTCCCGCTGGGGGACTTGTCAGGATGCTGAAACATCCAGGGCATCAGTTTTGATTTGTTGGTGTGGGAGGAGTGGTTTTGTAGTGTCAGTTTGACGCTCGAGTTCATTTCGGAGTTTTGATTTGTCGACAGGGGTGGAGTGTCAATATGTCTTTAGTTTTTATTATTTTTGGAGATTCATTAAAAAATCAGAGCTGTAGCCCTGGGCACTCAGACATAACGATACCTCTGTATCCGATGGGAATGATGGGAGTTCATGTTCAAGATACAGCAGAAGGGGGTTTTACTACTGTGTAAACTGGAAAATATCAGTCTAGTGAGTTGCTACTGCTGGAGATATTGGTTCAGTTTTGTTAAAGTGGTTATTTTGTGAGTTCTGGAACTAGTTCTGGAAGTTTTCTAGGTTCTCTACCATGTGCTACCTAGTCTCGGTAACCGTGGTTGGTAATTGCATTTCTGGCGAAGTATCCACCGCCCAGAAGTTTCAGTTCAACTGATGTCAACTGTTTTCCAAAGACGTAATTAACTTCAAATTCACCAGAGTGTCCTCTGTGATGTGACGAGCAGTTGTGAAAACGATGGGACGGCTTTCTTTCCGCACCGTTTCCACACTGAAGCCTGAGGGCACTTCAAAACCTGAAAGTCTGAGCGCTTATTGAACTTATCAGGTCGCTTAGCTAGTCAAGGTTCTCCCGCTTTATCAGACCTGACCAGAGCTCCACTCCGAGGACAGCGACCCGCTAAATTTCCTCTCCTTCGAGTCACACGCAGTTCATCCGCCCAAGTTTTCCTCCCTCTTGACCAATGATGTAATTTAATTTTTTCACAGCGTTTTGCTTCTGGAAGCTCATTGAAGCCGCCCGTCACGCATGGCTCCCTTCACGCCACCACTTCCTAATCCTTGGGTGTTCACTGCGGCGTGGACGATGGGGCGGTCGGGGCTCGGCGTGGCTCGGAGGGGCGGGTGGAGGAGCCTTGAAGTCCTTTTCATCCGGTTGGTGATAAACGTCCGACTCACTCTCTCGTCTCCCCGGGGCCAAATTCCACACAAGAGGCAGCACAATTACGGCTTCTCACATCTCAGTAATTCCGTTTCTGCTGCGGCTCAAGAGCGCTTTGTGAAGCTGGATGTGTTCTGGGTTTTCAATGTATTTTTGGATGCTGATTCTTTTTTTTCCCATTTCCCCCGAATTCCAGTCGCAGCCGCTAATCCGCGGCCGGTTCTTATTCACACCGCTCCTCTCCGTGACAAAAACACTGATGGTGTAAGGGATGAGCCACCTCAAACGCTCGGCCTCATATCCGCGGCTGTCACTCAGTCACGGCTTGCTGGGAGCAAGCCCTAGAACGCTCCGGGCATTTCTCGCCAGGCCTCTCCGTGTCGTCTGCCTCGCACTCAACACCTGCCTAAAGATAAGACAGTTAGGAAGGTGGAAGATAAACAAGCACACGCTGAAAATTTTTTTAACAATGTCTAACATGCCTCCTCGCTGAATGGCAGTCTATTAAAAAGTTAACTTTCTGAAAGATTACAGAACTTGCCTTTTATATGACCTCGTTCCTCAGAGGTTCCTCAGATCCTCCACTTGAAATGATTGCGTTACAGAGCTCTGCTCGGGTTCTTTATGGCGCGTGTGTTTTCTGACCAATGCGCCTGTCTATGCATTCCAAGGCTTTAGGACTAATAGCATTTGGAAAAGAAATATTACTCGATTCCTTGATGGTAATTTTAACCTTCTCCAATTTAAAACCCTTTAAAGGCTAGTGCACCCCTTTAACTGTATCTTATTCCTCCTAGAGAGGACACAAGTTTGGTTACAAACATCCTTGTCTTGCTGCTGTAATTGATGCACTAGGCTCTTTTCCAGCCAGCCTGGCTGTGTTAACGTTAGCATGACATGTTACCTCTTCTCCTGTGACTGCTGGTGTTTTGAGGATGTGGCAGGGTGGCACGGATTCATTTTGTTGTTGATCTCCTCTTGCAGGGACTAATTAGGCCTCTGAGAGACTGGGGCCTAGTAGTGCTGTCCTGGAGAACAGCAGTGGCGACAAGGTTTGCTCCTTATTTAGGGTCACCGACCATTCCTTATCACATCTAATATTGTCCATTATTTGCTTTTAATTAACCACTTAAATGCAAAGGGTCTGTCTGTGGACCCGCACAGTACCTTTCAAGGTACAGCTGTGGACTTAACCAACCCAAAATGATACCTTCAAGGGAACATCACCTTTTGTGCACCTGCAATTAGCATTAATTACTTTTAATCTGCATTGACCTCATACCTATCTTGTTTTGTTGTAGTCTATATTGACTCCCTGTATTATAAAAGCTATGAAAATGTGTAAATAGCCTCTTTTTCTATGTGAAAGTTAAAGTACTGTTAAAGTACTGTTCTCCTAAAGTACACAACTAGACCCTCATATTTACACTGGAGGGCACATTATTAGATGTGGGACTGGCCACTTCAGCACCATTATAGAAAAATGACAGTCCTCAGCATTAGGGATGGGATAAGATACTGCTTATCAATACGACATCGATACTCTTAGTCATCATACTCTCCATAATCTGGTGCAGAAAATAAATTCGTCACATGAAAAGCTGTAGAAGTTCAGCAGTGATTTTATTGAGGTGTTCTGTAGAAATAAAGATCTGGAGTTTCTGGTTCTATAATGATGGAGGAGCGTCGCTACAAATGTTCTGATCAACAGAGCGGCGCTCCGTCCTCCACT
>JBBJLS010000082.1:28047444-28105244 GCA_037577275.1 Bryconaethiops microstoma | reverse complement strand
AGCAGTTTGTGTGAGGGGAGCAGTGTGTGGGCGGAGCAGTGTGTGGGGGAGCAGTGTGTGGGGAGAAGGGTGTGTGTGGAACAGTGTGTGGGGAGCAGTGTGTGAGGGAGCAGTGTGTGTGAAGTAGTGTGTGTGTGGGGAGCAGTGTGTGAGGGAGCAGTGTGTGTGAAGTAGTGTGTGTGTGGGGAGCAGTGTGTGGGGGAGCAGTGTGTGTGTGGAGCAGTGTGTGTGTGGGGAGCAGTGTGTGGGGGGGCAGTGTGTGGGGAGCAGTGTGTGTGGGGACGCAGTGTGTGTGGGGACGCAGTGTGTGTGGGGACGGTACCTTGCTCAAGGGTTCCTCAACTGTGACACTAGCAATTGAACCCCAATCCTCTGATTGCAGGACCAACGCCCTAAACACTAGGCCATCCAGTTGCCACCCGCGACCTTGGTGGGTATATAAACACTGTATTCTGCGCTACACACACACACACACACACACACACACACACACACACACACACACACACACCATCCTCTAAAACACACACTGTCCTCTCTCACACACAATCCTCTACCACACATGCACCATTCTCTATCACACACACACCATCCTCTACCACATGCATGCCATCCTATACCAAACACACACCCATCATCTTCCACACACACCATCCTCACACTCACCATCCCTCTACAACATACACGTCTTCTACCACACACGCTCTCCTACACAGACACTGTCCTCTACCACATACACAATCCTCTACCACACACACACCATTCTCTATCACACACACCATCCTCACACACACATCATCCTGTACCACACACACTGTTCTCTACCACACGCAGCGTCCACACACACACACACACACTATCCTCACACACACAACGTCCTCACACACAACATCCTCTACCACACACAAACCATCCTATACCACAAACACCATCTCCTACCACACACACCATTGTCTTCCTCACACACCATTCTCACATAAATACACCTTCCTCTACCACACACAGTCCATTTCATCCGTGAAAAGTATTAGATTGTAGCTTTAAAAAGGTGAGTATGGTCTGACTGTAACAGAACCAGCAGGTTTATATATGACAGTATATGTAAAGGATACACACACACACATACACACTCAAAGATCACCATGTATAACGACTCAGGATGTCATAATATCCTGATTCTGACAGAATCCAGAGGCAAAACCATATCCTCTCTCTCTCTGTCTGACTCTCTCTATCTGACTCTCTCTCTGTCTATCTATCTGACTCTCTCTCTGTCTATCTGACTCTCTCTATCTGACTCTCTCTATCTGACTCTATATATCTATCTGACTCTGTCTATCTATCTGACTATCTGACTCTCTCTCCCTCTCTATCTGACTCTCTCTCTCTCTCTATCTGACTCTCTCTCTCTGATTCTCTCTCTCTCTCTATCTGACTCTCTCTCTCTGTCTATCTGACACTCTCTGTCTTTCTCTACTTGACTTGTCTCTCTACTCACCTCTCTTCAGGATGAATACAGTATTCTGATTCTATCTTTCTGACTCTCTCTCTCTCGCTAATACACACTACCACACACTCAGTCACAATAACACACACTAATACACATTTAATCACAATAAAACACACTAACACACACTCAGTCACAATAACACTGTTACGTCGGGTGCGTCTCGGCCACGCCCCCAAAGGAGTCCGTCACCAGAATATTAGAGGGCTCGCCCTGGGCACGCAGGTGCAGGTATGTGTGGTCGTTAGTGGTCTAGGCAACCCCGGTTGTAGGAGGGGACCCAGCTGGTCCTGATAGGCTTTGCGGGTTCACCGACATTCTGGGCTGTGTGAGTACTGGGCAGAAAATCTGGAAAAGGAACAGAAAGGTACAGGAATCCTTGGTGTGCTCGCTACGAGGAGAGAGCCTTTGCATATTGCACAGAGGAGGCTTCCTTTCGGTGATCATCGGTGGCGGCAAGATCAGGTGCTGTGTCCCCTAACCTCTGAACACAGCATGACAACTCCTAGCACCTGTAGTGTTCAACATACCACGAGACAAGCTTTTTACAAATTAAAAACACTTTTACCATTCACAAGTATTCTGAGAGTTCTCCAGAGGACAAAATTATACCCTCACTACAGTGAATGCCATTCAGATGCACATCTGATGTGAGGCTCACAACTCCTCTGTGAGGATATTTCTGCAGCACTGCTGTCTTTTGCTGCATCTAGTGTGCATGTTGTGACGTGTTTTACCTTCTGCACAGATAGAACAGGAGGAAAGAGACATGGGCCATCATGAGCTGGAGTTTAGTTGCTAAGGTGAGAATAGTTAAAATTGTGCATATCACTTACAACCGTTTTGAAGTAGCTGTGTTTGGCCTCAAACCGCATGGTTCATAGTTCGATCAAAGGGCCTGAATCAAGTAAACATAGTGCTCAATATAGTGATGCTTTGGTTTGAATTTGGGAATGTTTCTTTGATTAACTGCCTATGATCAAGAATTTTTTTTCCGTAGCCAGGCTAGAGATGCTGATGAGAAGTCTGATGAAATGACCAGCTCAACTATCTTTCAGGGCCATTAAAATCTCATGACAACTACTGCTCTGGCACATAACTAGCAATCATTAATGGCAAAAGACGAAGCAATGCACAGTTTTTGTTTCCACCTATGGTTTTCTTTGCAAAGCTAGTCTGAGCAGTGACCTTGGGTCTGTTCACCTTATCTGAGTACTTGTAAGGGAAGGACTTGATCCACTTAAGAATATCAAGTGTGAAATATCCCTTTCTAATGAGCTCCTTCAAGCAAACAGACAAATCATATGGTACAACTCCCTCAAAGAGGTCATGTAACAACAGATCAGGTGGAAACCCTGTTCCTGGATGGAAGTAGGATAGGAACCTGGCAGTTCCTAAAAGGACACTTCACCTTTTCATGTTTCCTCAAATGGCTTTTGATGTGGTTGGCTAACATTTTGTATAATCACAGGTTTCACACAAAAAAATAAAATGCCGTGCTTGTTGTGGAATTTATGTGCTTGAGATAAATGTGACTTCAACGCACCTGGAGTTCTGTAAGTGCAAACACAAGCAGGTTAGAGACAGGGTTATGACCAAGAGTGTCCTTGATAGTGACACAACCTGTAGTGCTTCAGTGCAAATCAGGAGAAGGATTCTCAGATTTGCACAGTTTGCATTGCATTCCAAACCTGAAGGCACACAATTTACAATTAGAAATTTTTCAATTCAATTAATCCAAAAATAACGTATAGCCTAACACTGCTTCAATAACCATAAAGACATATCTCTGAAAATATTTTAGCATGAATTTTAGGTCTATTATGTAGCTGTAATAATACTGTATGGAGCATAAGAATATAGAACATATTCATACCTTATCCGTAAAATTCTACTGACAAGATCAGAGGCATAGGAACAGTGAATTCTGAACGCACACAACTGCTATTATGTTTTGGTGCTCTCGATAGATGTTTAGGCGTGGTTGTGGCGCCATCCTCAGAGTAGCATTGCTCACTAGTGGTAACGGACTTAAATATAAGTCATTCTACACAACAAAACTGTCACGCTTTGGCCGGTGAGAAAGGAGGCAAAAGAGGCACATCTTGATAGATAGGTTCTTTATTTACAAAAGGGTTACAGAAATAGAAAGGCAAGAAGAGAATGGCAGGATCTAAGTAGGATACTAACACAAGAAAGAAGAGCCTCACAACCGGTATGTCTCCATACCTAACACCCCATGTGACCCACATTTAAACCCCTAACACACCAATGAGAGTAAAGAGTTAATCAGTTCATCAATCCGATTCAGGTGCCCTTCTGCTCAGCTCAGAATGAGTCCTATAACGAGCAGAAGGGCGTCAGCAGTTCCGGTCTCTGTCTCCCCCTAGTGGTCCTGACATGGGACTGTGACAAAAACATGCAAAGGTGGTGTAGTATTACAGATAATATCTGCTAGGTCTAATTGGTAAAAAATAGGACTTCAGTAAAAATAGGCTACTGAACCATCTTTTTAAAAATCTTTCCATTACTGTTAAATACTGCTATTTGGATCATAATCCCTTATCATAAATACATCCCAGCATCTCGAATACTTGTATTACACTTCAAGCAGAATATTTCTGTTGTAAAATGTTGAGAAATATGATAGCTAATAAGTGAACTTTATCGTCATTCATACCATACAACAGTACAACGGATGCATAGCTGAACGAAATTGCGTTTCTCCAGAGGCTCAATGTGCAGATATTAAAGACAAGTGCGCACAAGACAACATAGACATTTCTTACCCAGAAAGTAGGTAAGACAGCACAGTACATTTATATTACATTTACGGCATTTAGCAGATGCTTTTATCCAAAGCTACTTCCATTACTACAGGGGACAGTCTCACAGTCTCCCTGGAGCAGCTTGGGGTTAAGGGTCTTGCTCAGGAACCCTGTGGTGGTGCTGAAGGTAGGATTCAAACCCATGACCTCTTGATCCAGAGGCAAGTATCCTACCCACTAGGCCACTACTACAGTACAAACAATAAATACAAAGATATATACTGTATATATATATATATATAAATGTAAATCCAGTCAGTGGGTTGAAATATAATATAAAAAGGAAATATTGTACATCATTTCACAGTGATTATACTATTGCACTATATAGATACAATATTCACAGTGATTGTACTATTGCACTATATAAATATAATGTATTATTGCACTTTATAAATATAATGTAAACTTAAGACCTGTTTGTGGTGATAAGGTTTCACAGAAATTAGCAGCATTTCCGGGATATAAGTTTGAATGTGTATGTTAACAGTCCATGTGTGTAAGTGTTCAGACAATTTGAAATGTGTGTGATTGGACAGATGCTACTGGACAGTATACTTTTTATAGTGCCTCTGTAGAAAGTTGTGAGGACAGGAGAAGAGAGGTTTGCTCTTTTCAGCCTTCGGAGAAAATGAAATCTCTGTTGTGCCTTCTTCACAAGAGAAGTAATATTTATGGTCCATGTCAGATCATCTGAGATGTGCACTCCCAGAAACTTGGTGCTTCTCACTGACTCCACGATGTATTGTACTGTAAGTGGCTGGTGTGGTATGTGCTTTCTCCTGAAGTCAATGATGATCTCTTTTGTTTTGTTGACATCCGGTGCCATGTTGTTTTTTCCACACCAGGCAATGAGTTGTCATTGCTGATGAGGCCCGCTACTGTTGTGTCATCTGCGAATGTTATGTGATTCGAGTTGTAATTGGCACAGCAGTCGTGAGAACAGTAGGGGGCTTAGAACACAGCACTGGGGAACCCCAGTGTTCATGATGGTAGTCTTAGAGGTGTTTTTTCCAAGACATACTGTCTGGGGTCTGTCGGTGAGGAAGTCTAATAACTGTTCTTATTTTCCAGATGAGCCAAAGTCAGATGGAGTGCAGTTGCTATGGCATCATCAGTGGAGTGATTTGGGCAGTATGCAAATTGAAGTTGATCAAATGTAGCAGGCAGTCTGGATGTGATGTGATTTTTGACCAACCCTTCAAAGGTGAGTGCTATAGGGCGATAGTCATTCAGTGATGATGCTGGTGATTTCTTTGGCAGTGGAATAATGGTAATGGTTTTGAAACACTGTGGAACAATGGTTTGTCTCAGTGAGATGTTATAGATGTCTGTGAGAACAGCTATAAGTTGGTCAGCACAGTCTCTGAGTACACACCCTGGTATGTTGTCGGGATCTGCAGCTTTCCGTGGATTGACCCTGCGCAGGGTTCTCCGAACATCACTGTGGTCGAGACAGAGAATTTCATAGTCCATAGAGAGGAGCTTTTATTGTTGTGTTGTTTTCTTCAAACCGGCTAAAATATGCATTAAGTGTGTTGAGAAAGTCTGTGTCGTCATCACGAGTTGGCAGGAAGGGTTTATAGTCCATAATAGACTGGATGCTTTGCCACAGGCGCTTGGGATCTTTTGAGTCAGTGGAGTGACTCTGGATTTTACGCCCATAAGCCTGTTTTGCTGCTCTCACACCTCGGTTCAAGTTAGCTCTAGCAGACCTGGACAATAAACTGGACTACATTCAACTCCAGCAAACCACCCAGCGTGAGTTCAGAGTTGTGCTTATGTTTTTACGGAGACATGGCTCAACGACAGTGTTCCGGAGACAGCTACGGCTATTAGCAACATGCTAATTTATCGCAGCAACCATGATGCTAACCTTAACCACAAAGCAAGAGGGGGAGGGCTTTACATCAACTCCGACTGGTGCATGAACGCTGTGCTGATCTCGAGCTACTACTCACCGCTACTGGACTGTTACGACTGTATGCCATTTTATCTACCGAGGGAATTCACCACCGTGCTTATAGTTGCGGTATAGATCCCACCCAGCACTAACGCTAACAAACTGCTAGCCGAAGCCAACAGACTGCTCATCGGATGTGCCAAGCCTGTTCAGAAGCAGACAAAGATCTGGCCCCCAGGAGCCATCTCTGCACTTCAGGACTGTTTTGAGCACACTGACTGGGACGTGTTCAGGGAGGCTGCAACCTACAGCGGCTCTACCAACCTGGAGGAGTACACAACATCGGTCACTGACTACATCAGTAAGCGCATCGATGATGTCACTGTCACCACACACTCCAAACAGAAGCCATGGATGACTGCAGAGGTGCGCACGCTGCTGAGAACCTGACACACTGCCTTCAAATCAGGTGACAAGGCTGCCCTGAGAACAACAAGGGCCAACCTATCCAGGGCCATCAGAGCAGCGAAGCGCGCCCACGCCAAGAATATCCACAGCCATTTCAAGCACACTGGTGATGTACGGCGCATGTGGCAGGGCATCCAGGCCATCACCAACTACAGGCCATCTCCACTTGCCTGTGATGGTGAGGCCTCCCTTCCAGGTGCGCTGAACAACTTCTATGCATGGTTTGAAGCCCAAAACAACATGGCAGTGAGGAAATTCATCTCACCTCCCAAAGACCAGGTGCTCTATTTGACCATGGCTGATGTGAGAAAAACTCTGCTCAGAGTCAACCCGTGGAAAGCTGCTGGACCAGACAACATTCCTGGTTGTGTACTCAGAGGATGTGCAGAACAGCTGGCAGATGTTCTCACAAACATCAACATCTCTCTGAGCACCACTGTCATTCCAACGTGCTTCAAAACCACCACCATCATCCCCGTGCCAAAAAAGTAATCAGTGTCCTGCCTCAATGACTACCCGTTGCACTCACACCCATCATCATGAAGTGCTTACAGAGGTTCGTCATGAGGCACATCAAGTCACAACCGCCACCCTCACTGGACCCCCTGCAGTTCGCATACTGTCCCAACCATTCTACAGATGATGCCATCAACACCACCCTTCACCTGGCGCTCACTCACCAGGACAAAAAGGACACTTGTGTGAGAATGCTGTTCAAAGACTTCAGTTCAGCATTCAACACCATCATTCCTCAGCATCTGATCGGGAAGCTGAGACTGCTGGGCTGGACTCTGCAACTGGGTCTTGGACTTCCTGACTGGGAGACCTCAGTCAGTCAGGATTGGAACAAACATCTCCAGCACCACCACGCTGAACACAGGGTGGGTTTGTTCAGCGGTAACGATGAGGCAGCATACAGAGAGGAAGTGCAACGTCTGACAGAGTCAACAACCTTTCCTTGAATGTGGATAAAACAAAAGAGATAGTTGTTGACTTCACAGCATCACAGTCTGGCAAGACCCTACACAGGATTGTAAGAACAGCTGAGATGATCATTGGAGTCTCTCTCACCTCTGTCACAGACATTTACACCACACACTGCATCCACAAAGCCACTGGCATTGTGGATGACCCCACTCACCCCTCACACACACTCTTTTCCCTCCTCCCATCTGGAAAAAGGTGTAATACACATACACACCTCCTCCTCCTCCCTCACCCTACCCCCTTGAACAACTCAGACTTTGATTACCTGCTAAAATACGCCGTTTTTAATACTGCACACTCTGTCATGATGCCGCTACAAATTGCACAATTATATTTATCGCAGTTCTGTATTGCTGCTACAAATTGCACAGTCATATTTATTGCATTTTTTTTTTTTTTGCAGATGCAAGTTCTGTTCTGCATCTTTGCACATCTCTGTTGCTAGAATACAGTACTGGTCAAAATACTGTATTTATTCTCACTGTGGCTGTTGCACTGGATGTTGTCATCTCATTTAGTTGTATTGTTGCTCGTGTTCTTTTTTCTAGCTCTTTGTCCTGTTTGCATTTGTGTTCTGTTCTTTTCTTGTGTTGCACCATGGTCCTGGAGGAACGTTGTTTCATTTTTACTATGTACTGGGTATATATATTGTAGAAATGACAATAAAAACCTACTTGACTACTTAGCTTAAAACAAGCCCAAATTAGCTAGTATATGCTAACTAAGGTTATCAAGAGCAGAAACAGTCTTGACACGAAGCATGATTACAGAATTTATTCTTCGATTACAAGGTTACATACAAACTTTTCACCTCAAAAGTGTTTAAACAAAACTTAATAGTATTCTACATAGCACAAAAGTTGAAGTCAGTCTTACCTTATGCTTTGCCAATGTGTGAAAAGCATATCCTCGCAGGCATCTGAACCATCTGTTCCAAGGGGAAGAGGAAGTGAGCACGTGCAGGGACGGAAAGTACACAGTGTGTTCACTGTGTCGACAAAAAAAAAATTACATTCCTTGAACGTTAGAAGAAAAATAACTAAACTCATGTTTAGAAGTTACCTGAACATGTATTTGCTTTTTCAACGTAGAATCTTAATTTCAGTTAACAATTGTGATGCTTAGATTTTCACATTGTAGTTTTTAACTAGGTTGGCACATGTCGATTGTGTTCTCGAAGCATTCAGTTAGGTTATCTAGTTCTGCTGGACAAGATGGAGTGCCAAATGCGGGTGACATTTCTGGGAGGTGTGGTAGGAAAATCTCTAAATAATCACAAAATCACTCAGGCCAGTCGATGCAAATGCAATCTTTATTTCTGCAGGGAGAAACGCACTGAGGGCAGTCCTCAGTCTTTCTCAGAGTCTCAGCTCCATGCAGGGAGCTAATATACCTGCAACATAAACACAGGTTGTCTCATGATAACACCAGACCTCATGCTCATACATGCCTTATATGGTTATACCTTCTGTCCTCATCTTCACATGAGCACTATGGAAACTCTACACCATATACAGAAGCTCCTATAAGAACATGCGAGAACCTCAGCTTAACCTTTTGTCCCTAAAAAGGCCATCCATAGCATACATGAACATTCCTATGCTCTCACACACATTCTAAAGCAGAGCAGCTCACTTGTGTAAGATTATCTCCTTATTAAGTGCTGCATGCTTAGCCTATTTCTCAGTGAAAATTCCTTATGTGAGTTTAAAACACATTTAATACATATTTTCCGTATCAGCCTCCAACCTGTAAGAGTTGGAGCTCATTGCTAAAGATGAATGGGCAAAAATACCAGTGGAGACATGCGAAAAGCTGGTCAGCAATTATAGGAAGCATTTGAATTACTGTAATGGCCAATAATGGCTTTTCTATTGATTATTGAGAAGGGTATGAATAATTTTGGACATGCCACTTTGTGTTCAAATATAAATAAAAGCTGAGCAATATTTTTTTCCACAATGATGCCTCTTGTACATTGTCTTATTATCTTCTGGGAGACGCCTGTGTCATTTCCAATCAAGAAGAAACTTGCTGGTTGAATAAAAATAACTTTAAGTCAAAATTTGCCAGGGGTATGAATAATTCCCGGTTTGACTGTATATATATATATATATATAAAAATATATATATATGTATATGTATATATTAGAATTCTGCATACAATACCATATAGTCTCCTATAGTACTTTAAGTTTTATTTTAAATATATAGGTTTTCTTATCATTCATACCCCTCTTTTTACCCTCATTATTGATCTGTCCTGTTGTGTTGTATGTTTCTCCGATGGTCCAGGAGGATGAAATTTTGTCTCACTGTGAACTTAATGTATATAGCTGGGATCACAATAAAGCTCTACTTGACTTTGCCAGCGGTGTACACAGTTTTGTTTTTGAAAAATCTACCAAAAGTGAACATTTCCTCAGATTTGTATGTGGCACATAAAGAAGGGAACTGCAATAAATTAGTCCCAGAAGTCCAAATTGTCAATCTCACCGTAAGCTGTTCGGGTGAAAATGATTGCACATAAACTGTAAATGAGATCCAGGCTCAAGTATATCCAGAAACAGATTTTGTCCAAATTGTTAACAAAGTCCTGCCTCCTCTTTATTTTCCTTTGCTTTTTGTCCATGTTCTCCACAAACCCCACAATCTTCTCCAGAAACTGCTCCTCCCTCGTGAGGCCATCAGATTTTGTTACTGCACTGTTCATGTCCAGATCTGTTCAAAGACAGAACAGTATTAGTGGATACCTCTGGCACATCCCTAACCTCTCCACAGTATAATAAACCAACGGAGCCAATACTAAAAACAACACTAAACTATTCCTGGTTGTTTTTGCAACCAAGAATACAGTTTAGAATACAAATATAAACACTACAAAACCAAACGCCTTTATTTTACCCCTTAAAATTACCTTAATTTCCCATACAGAAAATTAAGGACAATGAAGGGAAAACGTGCACAGATTAAGGCTGATTAAGGGGTAAAACTACTGAACTACTTTTTCAAATTTGCCCCTTAAATAATAGAACCTCCTGAATTAAAGCCTTCAATTTAAGCTTAAGGGGTTTCACACTCATGCCTTAAATGTAATTTTAAGGTAAAATTAAGGAGGTGGGTTTCACGAATTAACATCCACTTAATTCAAAGGGGTTTGGAGTATTTTCAGGGTAACTTAAGGTAGGGTTAAGCACATTTTAAGTACATTGTGTTTCGTAGAGAAAGGAGCCAGAGTGTGTGTGTTTGAAAGCCCAGGCGATGCACTGGTCACACTGGTCACACTAATCCTATCTGGCAGCTCTGGTTCGGTTTGACAAAAATACACGAAAATCCAGTTAAACCTGAGTAATAATGTTCACCTCGGAACATGGAGTGGTCAGTGTTCTTTAAGTATTAGTGATTTCCGCAAAGAGGAAAGTGATCAGTGTTGTGAAGCTCGGTTCTGTGTGTATCGTATTACTCTTCGTGAGGTTTTTAACCTGCCTGGCGTCTGCAGAGCTTGGCGTTTGAAAGGTCGGATGCTGCCATCTGTAGTTAGCTTTGTGAAAACCATGGACGTCAGCATACTCAGCACCAGAACAAACAGACAGAAGCAGAAGTGATAACCTAACAGAAAAGATGGAGAGATTCAAGAATCTTTGCTACATGCACAGTTACAACACGCAGTGTAATGAATCCTGAACTGCTCCTTTTATGACTGCAATAAATCTACAGATTTTTAATTTAAACAAATCTCTTGAAGCACTCCTGCTCTGCACGTTTGAGTTGAAGTGCACTAGAACAGGGAAGCACTTAAATGTGAAAGATGGGGGTCTCAAGGACCTGGGTTGGGAACCTCTTCCCATGGACAGTTCTTCAAAAAATATCGTCAACTGAAGTTTCAAAATGGTCCATCCAAGTTAGGAACATATATTTTGAAGAATATTTTGCTATTCAGTAATCATTTTATATTAGTTATTTTTTACATTCTTAGTAAAAGTGCAAAGAAATGCACTATTTAGAACCACCTACTAAAGAACAATTTACAAAAAGGTTTGTCATAAAGAGGAATCACTTAATCATTTTTTGCAGTCAGATGGTTCTGTCTGTAGATCCATTGCATTTGTAGTTCATTTTTAGGGTGCTGTTCCTAAATAACTACCCAGATAGCCTAAATAGGCATTCCATAACTGTTTCTGAAGTTATCTTAATGAGAGCTTCAACTCGAGTCTCACTTACGTAATAGTGGGCTGCAGGGCCCGCTGTCGGGAAGGTGGTCCGTAAGGATGAGGAGGAACATGGTGAAACTCAGCACCAACGTGATTTTAAAGGAGCTGCGTCTCCCTCCGTCCAGTGGCAGAGCAAAACTCACCAAGTCTGCCAGCATGATGAGCGCACTTGGCAGGACTAGTACCACCATTGCATTGAAGGGATTGATGGACATATTGACCTGTTTTCAGTCAAGGAATGTTTGAAGTGCAGAAAAGATGAAAAAGGCTTTATGTGCAATATCTTATTATTATTATTATTATTATTATTATTATTATTATTATTATTATTATTATTATTATGTGCAATTGTCTTACCATGTGAAATATTACTTATGTCAATATTACTGATCTACTACTGATCTCTATTACTACAATAACAGACTCCAAACCACCATTTGTGTTACTAGTAATATACTTACCTGCAAATTACTTATTTATAATACACCAGCATTTGTGTTTATTTTGAATATTTTCTGTAGAATTTTTTTTGTATGTATTTAGACTTTATATTTTATATTGTTCTTGTCTCTGTGGGTCTGTTCAGTCATAACATAAACCATTTCCCTGTCGAGGCATGACATGTGGATTTAAAGTGGAGTTTCCTGTAATCCTAGTTAAAATGCCCACATATAAGGCTCCTACCACACACCCATCAATGTGTTTAGTCAACTCAATTCAATCATTAGCTAATCAAGGCCTGGTATGGAAGAAAAAAATCTTAAAATGCTTTATTAGGCTTATTCATAATGTGTATTCATAATCATTGATAGGATGCAGTGCGCATTTGTGCCAGGAAACAAATAAACAAACAACGCATAAGGGGAAAACAAATTAATAAGGCAATTTCCCATTCGGATGAGTGACTGGAGGTCGTGGTTTGTCTCATTTAAGTCTGTATAAATCAGCCGCCCACACAGTTGGGTCAGCACACCTCACCGAAATGAAATTCATAGATGCATATGTTAAATGAAATTAAACAATAAATCTCTGGCACTTTGTTTATGCGAGTGTGTGTGAGTGTGTGTGCACATGTGTGTGTGTCTGTGTATTTGTGTACACCCGCAAAAGAGAGAGGAGGGAGAGCTCAGCACAGTAATCCTGCCAGTAGATGAGTGTGTGTGTAATATGTTTGAATATGTTTATGACAGTGCAAGAGTGAGAGAGAATTGAGAATACATGCACTGTAATCTTGCCGGAGTGTGAGCGCATGTGTGTGTGTGTGTATTTATCTGCCGCAAACTTTTTTTAGTAGAAAGCCTTTTTGGAGGTTAAGATCAGGGTCAGGTTTAGACATAAATGTTGTATTAGTGAGATCCAGTATTGCACAAGTCAATGAAGTGTCACAAAAATTAGTAATACCAATGTATGTGTGTGTGTGTGTGTGTGTGTGTGTGTGTGTGTGTGTGTTTATCTGTGTTTTCAGGGAGCAACTTATTTTTGGGAGCTTTTTTGTATTTTGTAAAAATGTCTAGCAGCTTAAATCTCTTTCTGCAAGATTTTTATTCATAAAATAAAACAATTACTTCAATATAATATAAGCCAAATAAGATCAAATTGGGAAATGTTGTCATGGCCATCTCATTCCTTCGAAGCCACAACTTCCTGTTTGCATGACTTCGTCGGCCACGCCGCCAGCGGCCCACGTCATCATAGTTCTAGTCTACACAAGTCTTGTCACATCTGTGTGTCACATGCAGGTTGTTTTTATCTGAGCCCGGTACCTGTGTCAGTGCTTAATCTGTGCCAGCTGCCCGATCGGTGCCGCACATGCGTGTGTATGTGCTCTCGGAATGCCACCATGTTGCTGCTCGATTGGCTCCATGAACTTTTAACTGCACTTCTACTGCGTTACCTAGCCCCTCTCAGGCCTCTGCTGTGCTACCTAGCCCCTCTTGGGCCTCTGCTGCGCTACCTAGCCCCTCACGGGCCTCTGCTGTGCTATCTATCCCCTCTCAGGCCTCTACTAAAGGCCCCTCTGCTGCCGTTACGTACCCCTCTGCAGCTAACTGCCCCTCTAAAGGCCCCTCTGTGGCTAACTGCCCCTCTAAAGGCCCCTCTGCGGCTAACTGCCCCTCTGTAGAGGCTAAAGGCCCCGCTGCAGAGGCTAGAGGCCCCACTACGGCAGCTGGAGGCCCCTCTATGGCAGCTGAAGACCCCTCTACGGCAGCTAAAGGCCCCTCTATGGCAGCTAAAGACCCCCCTACCGGGCTTAGCAGCTGGGCTAATGTTGGCTTTAATGGCTCTATTAAAGAGCCAAATGGCTCCACTAAAGGGCCTAATAAGTCTACAGGCTCTGGACACCCAGCTCTCTCCCCAACTCTAACCACAGCTACGCTACCTGACTCTGGTAAACAAAGCTGGGGTGCAGGCGTGGGAGGCTGCAGCCCTCTCCTGGGTGCCGTCATGGGTCGCTGGCCTGCGGCGTTCGGGAGTGTTGCTTTGTCGGCACTCGGGAGCGTGGCCTCGAGGAGTGGCAAGACGAGCTGCGTGGCCTCAAGGAGCGGCGAGATGAGTTGCGTGTCCTCGTGGAGAGGCGAGACGGGCTGCTGTTTGCGGGCGGCTGCGACAAGCTTCACAACCAGCTCCTCAAACTCATCCAACTGGCCTTGCTCCTCAACATACTGCTCCAGGGTCCTCGGAACCAGCGGGAGGTCCAAAAGAGCACTCTTTGCCGGCACATTTGCCGGGGTGCTCAAAGTGGGCCTCTTCGCTTGCTTCCTCCGCACTGGTTGAGGGTCCTGGCAGGACGCCAGCGGGAGGACCGGAAGAGCACCAGGGACTCCATCCCTCGTGGCCAGTGCCTTCGCTGGTATACTCCAGATAGGCTTCCATGCCTGCTTCCTCCTCGCTGGCTGAGGGGCTAGCCAGTTGGCTTCATACGCAGCCATATCTCACTCGATCAGCTCCTGGGAGAGCAAGGACAGCTCTGTCAGGAGCCACTCCTCCTCAGGCTCACACTTTGTTCTCGCCTTGTCTGCCGTGCCTTGTTTTTGATGGTCGGTCCATCTGTCACATTTTTCTCTTCACCCCAAATGAGGACTGGCACTTCGGCAGACGTTCATGCTGATATAATCTTTATTTATAAATCAAACAAAGGGCACGAGGGCCAAAATTTAAAGGAGAAAAGGCAAGTACTCTTTACACAAGCCAGGGCGATGGTAAACCGACAACAATGGTCCACCAAACTGAACTTAAATATAAAAACTCAAAACCATTAAAACCATTAACCCAATAAACAAACACAATCACTAAACATTAACTCAACTCAGCTGTAAATTGCACACCTCATGAACCCTGTCAAAATAAAAAAACCCAAAAGCCCCAAACACAACCTTTACCCAATGGCCAAACAGTCACCATCCTCAGGCTTACCAGGCCTGACAATTAAAAGTATCAGCAATCAGTGGGTGACAAAACATCCAAGAATCTGTGCAAGGAACAAATTTTCTCTGCAAATACAACCAAGCCACCACATCATGTGGCCTTATTAGAACCTTCGCATCACCAGTAGCAAGAGTCCTACACAAGTTTCTATTTGTTCCTATTTATTTTATTTAATGTACTCAGTATACCAAAGATAAGACAGTTTGACAAGGAGACATTTTTGCATCAACAAGATAATTTAAAACATATGAAGAAATGGCTCAGGAACTTTTTAAAATACTGTAAATCTACCCAGATACCACATAGAGAGAAAAAAAAATCCATTTGGCCTTTCAAATACGTAACTTTACTATGTCTAAGCAAAACTGAATAATGAAGAGTGGTACTTTAATATTAATACAAACAATTCTACTGAATAAAAATGAACTTAAGCTTACAGACAGGTATATTTTTAGTTCCAGAAATCATTCAGGTCTCTTTTGATTTTTTTGATCTTTGCATATGATTTAAGTCAGGTTGGGTTCAGGCTCGTGTTGGACTCAGAACTTATGTTTCAAGTCAAGTGAGAACTTTCAGGATAGTCTCAGTCCACGAGTGGGTGGGGAAAACTTGCAGAGGGAGGGGTCTGGAGACCAGTTGTACAGCGAGTGTGAAGGAGAGCAAACCGTTTAGACCATTTTTATTTGTTGAAATCATATTTCACTGATTTCCATTCTGAGTTCTGGACCGTGGTTAAATTCTTGACAGCTGATCACAGATCACTTTCTTGTATATTCATGTTGGTCATGATCATTCCTACTTGCTATAAGAGCTGTTGGATTGGTGTTTGTGGTAATAAGGGTGTTGGATGGATGCAATACACACATGGAGGGTGGTCTAGAAGATTGGTGATGCAAGAGACATTAATTCATTTTGGATTTCAAGTGATATATGAAGGGCTGCCTCCTCAGGGGTCCACACAAAAAAGCAGCTTTGCTATTGGTCGCGAATTTGCATGTCAAAGTCAACCAGTGTTCAACTTGATGTCAAATTTATTCTCCACAGCAGCCTGGATTGCTAAATCATTCATCAAGGCAAATTCCACTGAAATGAATATAATTTGATTCACCCTTCTTTTTGCTGCCCAGTGCAAGTGTGACTGTGACTTAAGATAAATATAATTTCAAACCTTATGTCATGTTTAAATTGACTAAAATCATTTATGTGTGGGGTCAATTTGACCCTAAATATTTAAACCTCCAGAAACTGGTTCCTACACAAGTTTATGTGTCAGTTTCTTTGATTACCTAAACAGACCTATACATGTAAAATCCCCCATGGCAGAAAGTTCTTGTGCAAAATCTGTTTCCGTCCCCCCATGTCATATGACCTTCTAGTGATTCTCTCACTCCTACAGGTGTGATAATGTTCAGTTATGGAACTAAAACAGAGGGAAGTTTTTCAAAGATAATAAAACTGCATATTACACTGTCCTCAATATCATCCTGTGAAAAATCTAAACAAATCTGTGCAAAATGTTAATATTTCTTATGTGTTTTC
The DNA here is from genome assembly GCA_037577275.1 of Bryconaethiops microstoma. Classification (NCBI taxonomy): domain Eukaryota; kingdom Metazoa; phylum Chordata; class Actinopteri; order Characiformes; family Alestidae; genus Bryconaethiops; species Bryconaethiops microstoma. The sequence goes on along the minus strand of JBBJLS010000082.1, from coordinate 28,088,375 downwards.
TAAGACAGATGAAACAGTCTGGAATCAAACTGATCCCAAAGAACACTGGTATACAAAATGTATATAGACACTGAAAATACAACATGTTCATTTTGTGTACAGTTTGTCCACTTTAAATTAGGAAAAGACATTTAATATGGAGCAAAAAAAGTAATTTTTATATTTTATAAACATTCAATAGTGTCAAACTGGCCCAAAACTTAAAAGGAGGATTTTAAAAAGTGTCTAAAGTATGGGGTGCCATTTGTAAAAACAGCTTAAATTTAGAGGTGTCATTTTTTCATCATTTAGCGCAATTTTCACACATTTAGAGCTAAATGTGATTTTTTTAAAAAAGTGTTAAATTTTGGTACATTTTCTTGTACATGTTAAATGTTAAATTTAAATGTTAAATATTTATCTAAATGTTCAATCTAAATGTTAAATATATACCTAAATGTTAAATCTAAATCTAAATGTTAAATATATATCAAAATGTTAAATCTTAAATATAAATGTTAAATCTATATTTAAATGTTAAATATATATGTAAATCTTAAATCTTAAATCTAAATGTTGCGCTCTAAATGTGGGATTTAAATGTAGCACTTTTACAAACGGCGACTCTAAATGTGGGATTTTTGAGCTCTAAATGTTGAGCTCTAAAATGTTTAGAAGATATGCTAATTGGCCACGTCCCATGATTACAATTGGCTGTTACTTATAAGGGGGTTGGACTGTGTGCTGTGATATCCCCTCACCAACATGGAGGATTTGCCTTAAATGATCTTAAATCTATTAAATATGAAAAATATATCTCACACTTTAAATTCAAAACTTCACAGTTAGATAGGGCTCGGTGACACCTTTCCAACGACGCCTCATTTGCCATAATGACCCCATATTAAAGCAATTAGTTCAAACCATTCTTCCTAAACCATAGAATTCAACAAGCACATTCATTTTCTCACTCAGATTACACAGCCAATATCAATATCATTGACATGCATACTGCTGACTCTGCTTTGAGACAATCCAATTAACTGTGTCAGTCAATGAATTAGTAACTAAACAGTGAATTAGTAACACCTTTCACTACAAACAGTGAAAAGGTAATGCATATAAAAGAAACTGATGCTTGGTTGGACTGTGAGCTTATCAAGACAATTTATGTATGTATGTATGTATTATTGTATGTATTTGTGTATGTATGTATTTATTAATTTATATATTTATTTATTTATGGTGGTGATAATGGATTTATGGAGTTTCCTACTGCTCATAAATGTTTCTAAAATGCCAAAAGAGTGAAATGCCACCTCTTATTTCTTAATATTTTCCTTTGAATCACTTTGTTGCTGCAAAAACTGTCTTATTTTTGGCGTACTAAATAGATCAAATGAAAGAATGTTTTACTGTGACAGGCTGCAAAGTGCCTAAAGATACTAGGTGCCTACATAAAAATGTTCCTACCACTCAGCATTGAGCACCACCAGTATACTGATCACAAACCTGATCATCTAACATCATCTGCCCCTGTTTTTATTTGATAACCCAGGTAATGGTGTTTTCAGGTCACCAAATCGAGGTTTTAAACTGTACAAAGGAGGTTATTTACCATGCTGTGGGAAACAAAATTTCAAGATACCATTGCACCATTTTTGTGTGTGTATCAGGACGGTCTTTGCAGAGAAAAAAGTCCACTTCATTTGAAAGCTAAACTGAAACAGATTTGTGACTGTTAAAGCCCTCTGATAATTTCTTGCACTCTTATAAGACAAGGCAAACACAAAGGCACTCAGTAGCATCATTGTGACTTTTTCCTCTTTGAAAATTTCTCCTTGAAAATGAAAATTTCATTTGTTTTTCGAAAAAGAAATCTACATGTATCTATTAAGATTTCTTGAAATATGAAAGAAAAATTGAAATTTTCTACCTAAAATTTTTTACTAGTAGGAAAATTCCAGTTAAAACATGGCATGTAAGATTCTGTTTCCATGTAAAATCATAAAATTCAGGATTTTCATGTAAGTCCATTTCTCTTAGCCCAGTTTACTGGTTAGATTATATTGATCTGACACTGAATCCTAGTGTAATATTTTGGATCTTTTATTTTATTTATATGTATATATATATATATATATATATGGAGTCAGAGTGGGGTCTGTTTACAATTATATATGAGATACTCTCTCATTTATTCATATTTGAATCACCTTGTTGGTGCAAAAATACTGTTTTACTGTTTTATCTCTGGAAAATATAGAAAATTAAATGAAAGTAATGGGAACAAATTTTTTACCATTCAGCAACACCAATATACTGATCACTGCCTGATCATTTGGAATCATCTGCACCCGTTTCTTCACTAGTTCAGGGCTTAAGATAGATGTACTTTTTTATCCCTGAATGATTCATACATAGGTTGTATGTGTATATGCACTCGTATTCATGCTGTAAATATGTTTCAATTCTTTGACCTCGATACGCATTAGCCACCAGGCCGTGCATGGGTGCTTTATTTTAGCGACTGTTCACTGGTTTTCAAGGAAGCGCCTTTACGACCTTCCACCATCCAATTTACATCAGTGCTCATAAAAGCTAACCACAGCTTTGTATCATTGCCTATTAATGTTAGGGATCAGTGACTCCACAGACGAGAGAATGACGAGGAATTGGAAATGAGATCTCATAGGAAGTCAAACAGAGCATACGCGCAGGTGAAGTAATTACAGATGAACTAGCAGCACGACACACTGTCATTACAAGCCAGGATAAAACCGTGTGTCAGTACAGAAGAACCTGGACACTAATAATGACTAACTTGAAAATGAGTCAATCTGTTGATAAAGTTACTCTGTTTAACAACATATCGTTTTTATGATCATTTATAAAACCTCTCAGTTCCCTTTATGTCCAATATGCAACCTTCATGGCTTTTATTTCGAACAGGCTGATATGAATCCACACATTAATGCCTGCTACCATAGCAGAACAGTTTTCACACAGGGTGTGCCAAAAGAATTGTTGATGGGGTGGGTTGGGGGGTTGAAAACACACGTTTCGAATTAGATTCGACAACTACATTTAGTTTCAAATTAGACTGAACTCATTTGAGTTTTGAATTATATTTAACAACTACTAAGCATAATTTTTGGGGTGCTGCGGCACCAACTGTTGGTGCTTTAGTGCCAACACGGGGTCCTGCAGCACCCCTAAAACCCATGCTTTCCACAGTTATAGTTGCCACTAATTTACTATTTACTGCTATGTAATTTGTGCAAGCCATTGCAATGCAGTCCATTCTAATCTAATCCAATCTAATCTAATGTAATATAATCCTACTATTTTACAAATGCCATTCGTTTTAGCCATTTATTGTGATACAGATCCCTATAGAACCATGTTTGAAAAAGAGATTTCTGAGAATGTAAAACTGTGTAAATCTCCACATAATATAAAAGTTCTATACTCATTTAAGGCTTCGTCCCAGAACATTTAAAGACGCCATGGTTCTTGTTAACACTTCACTGGAGGCCAGTTTTCATAAGGCTATATGACATGTACATAAACCTTTCATTACAACAGACATGCATCTACATAAACATTTATAAAGGGTCAGCAGTTGTGGTGAAATGCCAAAAAAAAAAAATGGACCAAAGCATCCATTCTGACAAATTGTGTTTTTTGAATAAGTGATGCCAAAGAACTATTAATTGAATGTTTTTGAGGGGAACCAAAAATGGATCTTCCATGCCATTGTACAAATAACACTTTGTCACCTTTTTTCAAAGAGTGTACAGTACTGTGCAAAAATACTATTTCTTTCCACCCTTCATTTTTTCATATTTCACTTTGAATCAATACTATTTTCTGCATTTCAACCTGTCTTATTCTTAGCATATTGAGAAGATTAAATTGGAGAATGGGAACAAATGTTTTACTGTAACAGTGCTTAAAGAGACAAGGTGCCTGAATGAAAGTGTTCCAAACACTCAGCATTCAGCACCACCAGTATACTGATCACCACCTGATCATCTGGAATCATCTGCACCTGTTTCTTCACGGGTTCACGCCTTGGCTGAAGGCCTTGTCACAGAACTGTAGTGATTGAGGAGTGGGCATTAGGTCTTAGACTATCACCTATACCTAAACACCTATCATTGAAACGTAATACGGCCTTTTTAAAGAGTGAACCTGAATTTGTTTATTTGCTTCAGGTTATTTACTCATATTCCCAAAGCAACAGCTTCTGTCAGTTCTGATAGTTCTCTGACTGACATATCTCGATCCAGGTAGTGAGGCAGTAAAATGTTAACTAAACACCTAAAAAGGTATGTGCATCAAAGAAAATATGGTTTATTTTCCACTGCAAAGTAGAAGTGCAAATATAAGCTAAATTAAATGGTTAAGAATGGAAATGTACCCTCAACGATGCAGCATGGTCCTCGAGGTCTCAGTATATACCTTAAATGAGGAAGAGAAGCACATTATCACTTTATTATACATCACTGTTATTTCAGTCTGACTTTATATTAAGGCTTTCAAATAACTGTGTAGTTAAACATTAAAATTGTACAAAACAACAAAGAAACTACTGGCAGTGTAGTCACCGTTAGCGATGGATTACAATCGTGCAGCTTATGTAAATATACGTTCAGTAACATTTAACATTAGGTTTTACTCATGTTCTTGCATTATTTTGTAATTACAGTAAAAAATCATCATTGTAATGTCAAGTATTGTTAATGTGTAATGACTGTTATTAGTGACACTAACGGAAGTCTCTAATAACTGTAAAAGCAAGTGGTACCATTATTTCTTTGAGCTTCAGTGCAGTTTGCAAGTTGCACATGGTTGCACTTTCACATGGCTTCATGAAACTTAAATAACCCTGACAACTGACATAAATCTGATAGTTCTCTGACTGACATATCTCGATCCAGGTAGTGAGGTAGTAAAATGTTAACTAAACACCTAAACACCAGGCGTGTGACAGTACCCTCCGCCTTGAGGGCCGGCACCAGCCGGACCCGGCGGAAGGGATTCCCGACTACGGTAGTCCCGGATGAAGGCTGGATCCCGCATGTGGTGCCCGGGGACCCACGACCGTTCCTCCGGACCATAGCCCTCCCAGTCGACCAGATACTGGGTTCCACGACCGCGGTGGCACAAGTCGAGGATCCGCCTCTGGTTCCTGATGTTTGAACACTGGGGGCTGATATCCGTAGCACACCTAGAATGGGCTGAGTCCAGTGGCCGAGGAGGTGAGGAGGTTGTGGCAGAGCTCGGCCCATAAGAGGACACTTGGCGAAGCGGTCCATGATGGTGAGGATGGTGTTTTTCCCTTCCAAGGCCGGCAGGTGATGTCCAAGGTAATGTGCGACCAGGGGTGGCGAGGAATGGCCAGAGGCTGGAGGTCGCCGGGAGTGGGCTGGTTTGGGGTCTTCATCCTGGCGCACACCACGCACGCCTGGACGTATCTCCAGAAGGCCCGCTGGAGGAAGCTGAGGGTGCGGGCAGCTCCAGGGTGGCCCGTGAGGGATTAGGAGTAGGCCCACTACAGGACGTCCAGACGGGGTGCCTGCCGGTGGTGGCTCCAAAGTGCGCCCTTGGCGGACTCTATCTTCCAACCCCCACCGGAGGGGACCCAGGATGATGTGAGGATGAAGGACAGGCACAGGATGCGTCCAGGGGCGGTAGGAGAGGTGGAAATTGAACTGCTCGAAGAACAGAGCCCACCGCATCTGCCTGGGGTTCAGCTGCTTGGCCTGTTGGATAGTGACCAGGTTCTGATGGTCAGTCCAGACTGTGAACGGGTCACTGCCACCCTGGAGCCAGTGACGCCATTCCTCCAGAGCCCACTTGTTGGCCAGCAGCTCGCAGTCTTCCACCCCGTACCGCTGCTGGGTGGGATTAAATTTTCTGGAGAAAAAGCAGCATGGATGCAGCTTCTGGTCTGGACCCCACTGCGAGAGGACGGCTCCTACGCCCACATCGGAGGCGTCCACCTCGACAATGAACGGCTTTGCAGGGTCCGGGTGAAGGAGCATGGGTGCACTGGGTGGGGGTCATGAACGCACAGCTCTGAGGCACAAGGGATGAAGACCCCTGAACACTGGGGGCAGCCCTCCAGTACGTCAGAGACTATGTCTGAGGAGAGATGATAAAGCCCAGGAATGTGGTGGTACGCTGGTGGAATGCACATTTTTCCAACTTGCAGTACAGTTGGTGGGCCAGCAGCCTCGGAGAACTGCCCTGACATGCTGGGTGTGCTCCGCCAAGGATCTGGAGTAGATCAGGATGTCATCTAGGTAGGCGAAGCACCACCTACCCAGCATGTCGCGAAGCACATCCAAAATTAAATGCTGGAATGCCGCCGGACTATTACAGAAGATGAACGGCATAACCAGGGTCTTGTAGTAGCCGGTGGGGGTTATGAAGGCCATCTTCCACTCATTACCCTCTCTGATGTGGACCAGGTTGTATGCACTCCGTAGGTCCAGTTTGGTGTAACATTGGGCACCAGAGAGAGCATCCAGGGTGATGTTAATGAGCGAGAGCGGATAACGATTTTTTATGGTGATATGGTTGAGCCCCAATAGTCGACGCAGGGGTGGTGACCCTGTCTTTCTTCTTAACAAAGAAGAATCCCGCGGCCGCTGAGGAGGACGAGGGCTGGATGGTCCTGTGCCGGAGCCCCTCGGTGATGTATTAGTCCATAACCTTCTGCTTCCTCTGCGCCAGGCTGGAGGTCAATAGCCAGGTCGTAAGGGCGATGAGGTGGTAGTTGGACGGCCAGGCGCTTGCTGAACACACCTGCCAGGTCGTGATACACAACGGGAATGGCCTCCAGATCAACGTCGGGGGCCTCTGACTCCCCTGAGCATGTAGTGGCCTTAGCACGGATACAGAGCTCCTGACAGGTTGGCCCCCACTGGAGGATCTTGTTTAGGGTCCAGGAGATGAGGGGTTCATGCTGGACCAGCCAGGGGTAGCCGAGGATGATAGATGGAGAAGTGAGGTAAGTGACCAGGAGGGGGAGTGCTTCCGAGTGCTCCCCGAGGGACAGAGTGACGGGCGGAGTCTGGTGAGTGACAGGGCCATGGGACAGGGGCTGACCATCGATGGTGGTGATAAGCACGGGCCGCGGGAGCACCTTGAGTTTCAACCCCAGCCGGGCAGCAAAAGCCTGATCAATAAAATTGTGCAGCCCCGCTACCTCCTGCTTCAGATTCACCAGCTCGACCGCCTGCTGGTGGGACAGAGCTGTCCACAAGGCAGGCAAAATCCGCTAAGCTCACTGTAGACTCAGTCATTCTGTCATGGAGCAGACTAGGAATGGACTGACAGCTCGCCCAGTGTAGCGTGAAGGAAGAGCCCAGTCGCGGATAAGCACGAAAGAGCTGGCAGGTTCACGCGATTACTCTGTGAATGCTCCAGTTATGGAGTAAAGATTCCCATCAGGAACCAACATTCACACACGCACACAGAGAGGTAGATAAACACTCGAAAAACAGGGCTAGAGTACTCACGGTACCATAGACTATGAATTGGCTTGTAGCCAGGATGGGATCCAATGATTGAGTGCTAGACTTTTGCCAACTTCCTGTTTATATACCCCGGCCGTGAGTCATTACCGACGCCCCTTAGACGTCACGTGGCTGGTGCGTGTGACATCCTATAAAATATATAGTATACATTCAAATATACTATCAAACTGACCCCAAAGAACATTGATGTACAAAATGGGTAGAAACACTAAAAACACATCATTTTCCTTTTGTGTTCACCCAGTTTGTCCCAATTAAATAAGGAAGATTCATTTAATATGAGGCAAAAACATTAAACATTGAATTGGGTCGAACTGACACAAAACATAAAAGGAGGTTTAGTGTCACATAGAACTGTTATGAATGAATGAATGAACACAACGTTACCCCAGTGTAGTGTGGAGAAGAAACCCAATCGTGGAGTAAACATGAATGGGCAGGTAGTCCACACACATTGATCTAAGAACGCTCTCGCTAAAGAGTGAAGATTCCCACCTGGAATCAGTGTTCTCACTCACACACAGGTATAGAAATAACCGGAGTACTCAAATGTTCATGTAGTTTTATGATAGTTGTCATAACTTATAATTGTAGAAGTGTTATCTAGCTACAACTTTTGTAAATACCATTTTTATTTATTTATTTTTGTCTATAAACAGTTCATAAACATGTGACATAGAAGAAAAAGTAATGCACTGTCAACAATATTATTCCCAAATACACAGTTATCATGAACTAATGTCTGTTTGATTGTGAATTCCCCACAAATTCTCTGAACTAGATTTGGACCCCCTCTAAAACCACCCCTAAAGAAGAGGTGTCCCACATTTCTTTTGACTTGGGAGCACTCTTGAATGTAAAGAATATAATGATGTACTTTTTACACCTCTTCCCCAAATGTAAAAGCAGTGATGAATTTGTGTCATCGTCAAGAGTTTATGAGGAGTTAGCAGGAGTGATTTTTTTCCCTCCTCAGAGATGCTTTTAATTAATTTATTTATGTATTTTTTGCAAAACTGGGGCCCAGCCTAGTTTAAGCACAATTCCTCCTTGGCTTTGTCTCTAAGTGGAGAAACATTCACCACTGTGCTGGCCTTTTCTGGGAATTTACTGCTAAACTCACCAGCGAGAAATCAATAGCCGATTATGTGTATGGGGTGGTGGGGCATCATCACCTTTTGGCGTACCGCACACACAGATAAGGAGCGAGATGGATGTCTCCCTGAAACAGAATAACGACAGATCGATGGTGGGAAAACGTCAATAGAGGAGATGGATCTTGTTTCAGTCCATCACAGAGGTGAGGACTAGCGCTGTTAAAAACACATCAACAATAGTTCTTAAGGAACATTCATCGCATCGATGTTCTGCCATTTAATGTGCTGCTGTAAAACATTCAGAGACACTGCGTCAAACGGACCAGAAAAGAAGAAGGTCCTAGTGGCCAGTTTTGGGCAGGGCCAAACTGGGACTATAAATGCGCTCAAACATTGGACACTTCATTAGGAAGACTTGCTATCAAGTCAAGACAAGTCATGTTGGTGTTTGCCATTTCAACCATATACATAGTACACAGTGGATTGAAACAATGTTCTTCCAGGACCACAATCGTCCTCTAGGACCACAAGCATCCTCCAGGACCAGAGTGTTCCTCCAGGACCATAGTGCAACACAAAGAACAAAAACACTACAGGACTACACAAGAGGTTTCTTCCTGCAGCTGAGGGAGTTTTTTCCTTGCCTCTGTCGCCTTTGGCTTACTCACTAGGGGCTCAGACCTGGACTTTGTAAAGCTGCTTTGTGACAACCTGGTTGTAAATTGCTCTATATAAATAAAATTGAATTGAATAGAATTGCAGGCAGGATAAGACTAAAGAGAGAGTAATATGCTGAGGGAAAAAGAAGTCCATCTATAAGCTGCAGTTTAAGACAATGTACATACAAGCACAGAAGCATTTTAATGAGGGGACTTTCACTGTTGGAACTGGGGTAGCATGTGTGGGGGTGATAGATATAGTGAAATTTTTTCCCGGGGGAGGATGGGGTGCGGGGCCACGTGCTGCATGTGGTGCCTCGCATGTTTCACTCATACAAATCGCTGGGTGGATAAGTCGGAGGGGACGAAACTTATGATTTTTAAAAGTCGGCCCGTAATTTAATGGTTCTGGTGCCCATGCATACAAGGCATCTCAAGCCTTACACAAATTTTACACATGATGTACTCTGATGATACAAAAATTCCTTATTGTATGAATTGCAGATAACGATACTCCTACCATCCATTCCAGCTTTCCACTCATTGGGCCAAGCAGCACATTCTTGTCTTCATTTTACAGAGAAACTGTGGCCAGAATCGGACTGGGTGCTCAAAGTCACGTGGTGCGATTAATCAACGTTATTTTTTTACGCGTTACTTTTTCTGTGGTTCACTGAAATGTATGCATTGACACCCCATATTATAACACACATACTTTATTCCACCAGCAGAGTTGTTAAGTATGCAAGAAAATGCAAAGGAATGAAAAGATTATTGTAGACAGCAAAAACTAATTGTGCAGAAATATCAAGTAGAAGCAGGAGGATTAGGAAAATGTACAGTATATAATAAAAATTTACAGTGGCAGTTGGGAAGTTAGGAAGTTCAGAGTATGTATTTGTGTGTGTGTGTGTGTTTGTGTGTCTGATGTACAATTTATTTTTCAGTTCTAATTTTGTGTCTATTTATAGTTCTACAATTATCTGTTTCTCTGCATCATTTATAAACACCCTTTACCCCACCAATGGCCAGGAGGCCCACTGGACCAACAGTGAGCGGTTTTATTCGTAGTGGACTGCAGTGACACAGGCATGGTAGTGGAAGTATGTGTGCTGCACGGATTGGATTACACACATCTCAGTGTCACTAAGGGAGCAAAAAAAGTCAACCATCCACAAACATCCATCTGACAGCACCCTGTGGTCATACCCTGACCACTGATGAAAACAAACCAACACACACCATACATATTAGGTTTACGTATACAATTCTGGCTTCTATATTTAGCAAAGGCCAATTTGACCCCTACCATAACTATTTAAAGAAGATTTTTCAAATTTTAATTTAGTACTTTATTACCTTTTCTTTTTATACTTTAGTTTTAATATTTTAACAGGTTCATTTAAACCGACTCTTCCTGACAATGGTTTGTGGTTTAACGGACATATGCTGAGTAGCATTTTGATTTTGGAAATGTCCTTATTACATAATCTCCTACCTTAATAAGAACCCTCAGGTGAACATTGCTCTCATGCAGCTTCCATTTCATTTTTGCTACTAAATATTTGTCATGCTAAAGCCAAAAAAGCCAAAACACCAACTGTACAAAACGAAACGTAGGGCTGACATTCATGCATTAGGACTGCTATTATTATTATTATTATTATTATTATTATTATTATTATTATTATGAGCAGAACATTTTGGGGAGTTTCTTCTTAAAATTGCAAGATAGATCCACAAGCTGTTTCTAGTGCTCAAATTATGCTGCCTTTCCATCATCCTGACAATGAACAAACAACCAAACAAATAACATACTTTATATGTAATGCCTCTGAGTGTAGTGTCCATTCTATACCATTCACTGCCACTGTAGTTATTGGCCACTTCACCCTGCTATGATTCCATCTCCTTAGATAAGTATATACATGGATCCTTGAAAGACTTGAAATAGACATTGAATTCTAGGTGATACGAAATCACCTTGATATAAAATCTCTTTGGAGTTTTTCTTTCTGAAGGATATTTTTTTTTAAAGCAAATCAAAGTTGTATTCTGCTATGGGTTGATACAGTGATTCATTAAATGGCTCTACAACCAACTGATCTCAACAGTGAAGGTCATGAGACCAGGCACAATGAGGGTTATTTAGGACACTCTGGCTCTGTTTAGACACTTTCCCGTATATTTAATAGAATCTATTGCATTCAGTTTGTTCTTCAGTTGCGTTTATGAGATATTTGTTGATGAAGCTCAATGTTAGTAACATTCAAGGTGGGCATCTGCAGAGACACTCAGCATTCAGCACCACCAGTATACTGATCACCACCTGATCGTCTGGTATCATCTGCACCTGTTTCTTCACTGGTTCAGACCTTCAGTAAGATGTGCTTTGTTCTGCTTAAATGATTCATACATAGGTCACTGTGTGTCTTAACAAACAAAAACATTCTCTGAAACTGGTCAGGTTCAGGGACTGAAAATGAGAGTCTTTGAAAGTCCTTCAGCAATTCAGTTTGTGATGTTTGGAGAAAGATTCTGATGCTTGCTGATGTCAGCTTCTAATTGAGAAAATCTTTTCAAACTTTAACTGGCATTGCATTCTTTTAAAATAGCTGATAAAAATACTGCATATTCTTATACTATTGCTTTATTATTCATACAACTCCATGCCCAAAATAAATTTCAGATTATCCCTCATGAGGAAACAAAACTGTTCTCCTCTCCTAGTGCAGCAGAATAGTAGTGTAGTGTTTACATATAAACTTGGAGCCAGAACATTTTCTGACTTGTTTAAATATTTAAATAGGCTTGTTTTGTCCTAGCTTGCCCTCCCAATTGTGTCATGAACTGTGTTTGGGTCACAACCCACAGACTGGGAAAATGATGCTCCCAGCAATCATTAGCGAGGAGCGATTATTCAGAAAATTACGATAAAATTTTGTCTCCTGCTCCTTCTCCCTCTCCAGTGTTCCACGGTGACCCGACACACACACAGACACACACACACACACACACACACACACACTTCAAGACCAGACAGTGTCTTCCAAAACTCGTAACTTTGTACCCCTGTCATGTGACGGGGAGGAGGTCAGTGTGTCACTTTCACAGTTGAAGTTTCACTTTAATTCCGACCTGATATCAGTCTCCCATATCCAGAGTTTCTAAAGCACAGTATATGGTATACTTTGAACAAGTTAAAAAAAACCATAGATTAATAAGTAGTTAAAAGTGTTTTTACGTTACTTTATTTTAAACATTTAATACTTAGAACTTATCTTGTAAATAGTGAGGTCCCAAAACACTCACAAGGCAGGCTTGTGGGAAAAGACAGGTGACCAGCGAGTGTATTAATGACCATCGAATATTTTTCCCAAAAGTCAACAAAAAGCTTCTAATGCCTGAGTCAAAAGGCAGCGGATTTACACTAGTCAAAAGTTTTGCACACACTTACTCACTTAATATATACAAAAAAATACTCTCAGAATTCTTTGCTAACAAATACATTTACAGTATGTTCATCATTTGTGTTCCTTTATTAGCCTATTTTTGTGACATATTGTTTATCACTAACCTACAAAAAGCCACCTAATATAATTATAATATGGATCACAACTGTAAGATATTTAACACTATTAAGTGGCAGGCACACAACCAGTTAACAGGATGCCAGACATCCACTGTTACAGATTCTTACATCTTATAAAGGAAACTTGTTTTATTTGACATATTTTTATTTATAGTTGTTCACTCAACAGCTTTCCAGTGTTTAACAGGAATAAACAGTTTATGCAATAAATACAAGCGTGATAAAAACCTGCGGTGTGCAGAAACTTTTGACTTGTAGTGTAACTATAAAAAAAACACATTATCATTAAAAGCCCAGACAGGCGAAGTGATCAAGGTGAACCATGATTATCTTGTTACAACTGTCAAGAGGTGGGATATATTAAGCAGTAATGAACAGAGAGTTCTTGAAGCTGATGTAGAAATTAGGAAAAATAAAGATAAAGATCTGAACGATTTTGACCAGGACCAAATTGTGAAAGCCAGGAAACTAGGTCAGAATATCTCCAGAACAGCTGGTCTTTTCAGGTCCTCCACGTATGCAGTGGTATCTACCAAAAGTGATCTAAGACAGGACAACTGGAAAACAACTGGAAAATCTATGTTGTGCAATAATTTGCAGTACTGGCCCAATGCAGCTTTTTTCACCATAAGTTGAAATATTTTAATACAAATATCACAGTAAAATGAATTACTGTACTTCCCACAGCAGATGACTTAATCCAGTGGTAGATTGGTCACAATTTGGGACTTTAAAGAAAGCTCACATTTTTTACCAAGGTATTTTTTATGCACCCTGTTGCATAACAAAAAAACATTCAGGAACAGTTTGAGGAACCTGACAAAGAATTCAAGGTGCCTCCAAATTCCCCAGATATTAATGCAACTGAGCATCTGTGGGACACACTGCAGAAACTGCAGGACTTAAAGGATCTTCTACTAACATCTTGGTGCCAGATATCACAGCACACATCCAGGGGAATGTCTTGACAAGTTAGAACTGTTTTGGCAGCATGGAGGTACCAATTTTTTTTTTCTTAGGTGGTTTCAATGTTATTGCTTACTATACTTTTAATTATACTTCATGATATAAGGGTTGAGAACAATGCTACCTCAACCTTGTATACACTGATTGAACCCTCGAGTTAATTTATGAGGAAAGGAATCTTCTACTAACCCCTTTGTTCAGGTTCCATTCACTCCTACACTGTTTTACTGTTGCTTACATTTCTCCTACTTTCACCTACTGTTAGCATTACTTTGGACCAAAAAGATGTTTCACTGAAGCTCTACAGGGACCTCAGTTTTCAAGGAGGATGCGATCCATATTTACCAAGAACATTTTCCTGTAAGGCTACTTTGACTTTTTTCGAGTGTGGGTTTAGCAAGTCCACCCATCTCTGATCTGCTTTTAGCAAATACAGCCTACCTGCCCCTCTTTGCATGGCCTCAGAGGAGCATTCCTGAGAGGAACAAATCAGCAGCTAGTTTTTCCACATTACCTCTTCAGCGCATGGCATCACACAGGTGCAGATTGGAATGTTCTACACTGAACATGCTAACATATGCTAACTGCTGAGCAAAACTGAAGATTAATGAAGATTCAGGGTTAGAGTTAATACATCATTGTCTTTACACTCATTTTTATACATGTAACAGTCCATCAATGACTAGCACCATGTAGGACACTCAATAGCACAAAACATGTCAAAGCAACACTGGCAAATCAGCCTGCAGAGCTGCTGTTTTGGTTACACCCCTTTACAAATTGTCTATATCGAGAATTTATGTCCTCCTTATTCATTCATCGCTATAGTGGCACTGTAACCATAGCAACAACAGTTCATGCTGTTGTACAACAAATGTGATCATCCTGTCAAATGAGTCACTTTCCTTTGTGTCACACTAGTTTTGAGGTGAACTTTGTCTCACTGATGAGGAGGTGTTCAGACACTCTACAGTCAGGCAGCATTTTTTGTGGACGTAAACATATTTTGTCCCAGCCACAGCAACCGTGCAATTCACCCCCAAAGTCATTACTGAGGCAAATGACTCGAAGTGGGGAAAAAAATATTTTCCAAATGCAAATCGCATTTCAGAGATGCTCATATTATGTCGCTTTCTTTTTCAGCCCCCCGTTCTTCTTCTTCTTTGTCCCGTCATTGTAAGCCAACGCTGCCAACCCACACAGACCGTTTTAATTTTTAATACGCTGCCTCCTGCCTAGACACTAAAAAGAGCTTCGGTATGTCTCTTTCTCCTTTCACTGCCGAGCGCGACATGATATGATGCGCCGCAAACATACGCTCGACTGATTAAATAAGGCTTGCTTTATTTTCCAGTGTCAGTCAGGGAACAGGTGCAATAGGACAGGATTATTATTGTAGCTGTTGAGTGCACACACACACAGACACACAAACACACACACACACACACACACACACACACACACACACAATCTCACAAACGGAGCTTGAGCACATTCAATTAGAAGATTTGTGCTCATTAAAAGTAACCAGGAAGGATTTGGTTTGGCAGCAGTTAATGAATACGGTTTCACACGTGCACTTTCAAGATGCCACTTAGACTCACTGAAACACTTTTTAACCAACAAGCAGAAATTACTGATGCAGAGGTAAAAAGGAAGGAGTGAGATTTCAGTCATTTTGTCACATGCACGCACACACACACACACTCACTGACTTTTTAAGGCTGGTGCAAAAACGTGACTCATTCTTTAATACATGCTTCTCCATTAATCACCTTGTCAGTGCTGTTGCTGCAATTAATTGAATATTTATAGATTTTAACTTTGTTTTTCACCCACTTTTGTAACAAGAAAACACATGTATCCTTAGCTTTCACATCATTATAAAAAGTAAGTGGCAGGCAGCAGAGGAAAGTGCTATTTTGCAGGGCAAAACAACACTTTTCTTTGTTACCTGCCACCAATTTTTAGAGGTTTGTTTTGCCAAAATGCTGGATAGTTGTAACATCAATTCATACAGTGCCAATCCCAGAACTGCTAGTCTCATCACTGAGGTACCCATGAGCAAGGTACCGTCCCCACACACTGCTACCCGGGTGCCCCGCATCGGTGGCAGCCATCTGATTCACATTGAGAATGGGTTAAATGCAGAGAAAGAATTTCACATTGTTCACACTGCTGTGGTGTGTTCACACATGACTGTAAGGGGCCTTCATTAAGTTTGTTTACAGTAGCTGATTAATTGTACATTAGAGAGTCAGAAGAGGCAGTGTTGCTTATTTTCCCAGGGAGAAATTCCAAAAATGGGGGCAAAGGAGCTAAAGGATCTAATCCCATGGTGGACAGATGTGCAGAGGGCATAGCGAGGGGATTGGAAGAGGAAGATCTGAGAGTATAGTAAATGTGTAGGTGTGTAGATGTGAAAATTATAGGGGTGCCAAGTTATGAACCGCTTTGAATGGTAAAACCAATGCTAATAGATGATCTAAATATTCACTGCTTGGAAAATTAACACTACTGTGCTGCAGCTCCTGTGTTCACCACCATGCTGGAATGTTTTATGGCCACCAGGTGTCCGGGCCGGTCATGCTATGAATAGATCCATGCCGGAAACATAGCAAATCGTCAACGATGCTCAAGGTGTCAGACGTCATGCCATGCTTTGTTTGGTGTTCCTATGTCACATAGAAGTTATTATAAGTTAAATAACATCAGTGCTGTACTGGCCATCAGGCATATCGGGCATTTGCCCGGTGGGCCGATGGTAATTTTTGGCCGGCCAGGTAATTTTGGGCCGGCGCGGAATCCCGTCAGCACCTCATTCCCTAACCCTCCCAGGCTGATGGTAATTTTGGGCCGGCATGGAATCCCATCAACTTGTCCTGCATCCAATACGTCGACCAAGAGAACCCACTGTGACCATTTTAATATATCCCATGCAAAGTCATAATGAAACATTCACTTCTTGTGGTAATAATTTTTGGTTGTAAGTGTTTTAGTCAGATGTTTCTCCAGTGTGTGATGAATGCAATTTAGGAGAAGGATATTTTTCATCACAGTTTTGCTTTTAGACCTATATTCATGCTTTTTGGTGGTTATTTTTAGGACTCTTTCCTTGTTACAGAATGTAAAACCAGTACCTCTGTTAATTATCTTGGGAGTGTCAGAGAAATATTTACACTTTTGGTAAAGTGTAAAAAAAATGATGCCCTCTTCACAGCTTAAAAAATTAATAGTGGCAAAAAAGTAATAATGACATGGTGAGCACACTGGAGAAAAATACCCAAAACAACAAGTTGAGTCAACTTGGTAGAATATTGCAACCTCTGTAAGACTATTTGGATGCACCTCAGTAACACCATCTCCAGTGTTTAGATCGAATCTTGTCAAGGAGCAGTCGGGTTGGAGGATTGTGTGAAAGAGCTCTGACTGTGTTAGTCTTAGCACATCACACAATTCTGGGGCAGGATGTTTCTAAATGGGAGACTATTTTGCATACCCTTATTTCACAATAAATGGTACATTAAAATCATGTTAATGCCTGGTTTACATTGTATGATTTTGGGCTGTTCCTAAATAAAAGATGACAATTGTTTCCCAATTGTGCTGATTTCTTTGGTCGTGGCTCCTAAACAATGGTCCACCATCATATTGTGAGGGAGGTTTGAAGATAGCCATCATTGTAGCAACCAAAGAAAGTCTGCAATTATTTTCTGAAATTATCAGAAATATAATACGGCCATCTCACGGTGTGTGTGCTGACATATGTTTACTGACCAGCCAATAAACATACAGCATGAAATGAAAAATTTGTCAACGCAACAATATCCAAACAGTGTGGAGGAGAAATGAAGCAATACCTGTACCACGACTCTTTGAATTTTTCGCAGACATTAAAAACACGATTTCCAGCGTGCAGGACATCTTCTTTTGTTAGCCCAGCCCCAGCACATCATATATTTACACACCTTCACACTCACCATCATACATCTACACACCTTCACACACACCATCATACATCTACACACCTTCACACACATCATTATACATCTATACACCTTCACACATCTACACACCTTCACATACACACCATCGTACATCCGCACAACTTCACACACATCATCGTAGATCTACACAACTTCACAAACACCATCATACATCCACACACCTTCATACACACCATCATACATCTACACACCTTCACACTCTGCATTGTACATCTACACACCTTCATACACACCATCGTACATCTACACACCTTCACTCACACACTATTGTACATCTACACACCTTCACACACACACACACACACACCCCATCATACATCTACCCACCTTTACACACAACATTGTACATGTACACACCTTCACACGCACCATCGTAAATCTACACACCTTCTTACACATCACTGTATATCTACACACCTTTACACACAGCACTGAACATCCACACACCTTCATACAAACCATCATACATTACACACCTTTACAATCACCATCATACACATACACACCTTCATACACACAACCATAAATCTACACACCTTCATACACACTATCGTACATCTACACTACTTCAAACATACCATCGTGCATCTACACAAATGTCATAGCCAAGTTCATTAAATGCATGTTTCACAGTGTGATTTGTAATGATGAGATTTCTGAAATCCCAGTCTGTAGAAGGCATTACATGCTAACAACACATCCTGAATCAACTATCCTGAAGAATTTCACCACTGACCAAATATAATTTGCCTGGATGACCATTGTCAGTACAGCAGAGACATTTCAGCATAAAAAGTGCATGTACTGTATATGGTAGCTGTTTCTGACGGCCAATTAAAATGGCCAATTAGTCGAGCTACAACATGGGCACAATATCTAATAAACTAGCAACTTAATACATATGTATAAGGATGTTTATATAATAAGAATGTATTGCAACACTAGTAAAAATCATTAACCCTTAGAATCTGAGCCTCATGTATCTGTGCATGAAATGCAACAAACAATGAATCATCATAATATGGCAAAACTGTTCATTTATTTTGTGTTGATATGGATGTTCCCCCGGTTTGTGTTGATACTTGGTGTGTCAGATCTCATGCTGAGCTTGGATTGGTGTTCCTGTGTCATGCAGAACCAAAGTTATTGTGAATAATAAAAAATGTAATAATAGTAACCGCTTGAGGTTTTAAAAATGACGTCAAATGCAGGACCACCACATCCGTCATGGCATGGCATCAGGTGCCGAGTTCTTCACAGGAAACCCCCTGCTGAGGGACTGAAAACGTGAACAAATCTTCCTTCTATTAGTTCAGAGACACCAGAGGAGCTTGTTTCAACACAAAATCAATGAGCAAAGAGCAAAAACAAATCCAGGTTCAAACCCATTGGAGGAAACAGGAAGCGCTTCAGAAGATGGACTTGTGACAGATGTGGCAGATCTGTGGCCATGCTCCAACATCTATAATTAATACCCCATCATAAATTTCACGAAAATTGCCATGAATGTAATTATTGCATAATAACAGTTTAGGCTTTGCATTGTTAAGTTAAATTCTGGATTTTTTTCAATTCAAATTCAAATTACAAAAACATGGCAAAAATGTAAAGGATGATATTATACAAAATAGAACAGTTTGGCTACTTTACATTAGAACCGTTTAAAAGGAAAACTGTGCATATTATGATGGTCATGTATTGAAAGTTGGCCCATTTATGCAACTTTTTGCATTTTATTAGGATAATTCTCAATCTAATGATAATCTTTCACTGCTTCAATACACTAAACTGCCCAGCAATTTAGCAAAATGTTTTTGTAATATTCACACAACCATAACATTAGCATAATATTTATCATGGAATTACATGAACTGAATAATAAAGATGGTGGCAGAATGTATAATAATATTTTTGTCATTCTTTCTTCATTTTCCTCAAGATATATAAGACTTTAGGCTAAACACAGATGAAGCACTCATTTATTACATTTCCACATTATAATATTATATTCAAGACAATGTGGGCACCGTGTGCTTTGAAAGGGGAATACTGGTTAACTTAAGCTGCAAACCTAAACCCTGTTACCCTCAGCTCTATTACCAACACCTTCTTTACCTCTAGGCCCCAAATGCTAATTGGCCACTACATGTTTACGTTTATGGCATTTTAGCAGACGCTCTTATCCAGAGCGACATACATCAGTGATTAAGTAGTCTGTTCCTCATACATGTAAAGCTATACTTAAATCAACATCTTCTTAATATAGCTACATACCTTAACAAAAACCCTGTCAAAAAGAAAAAAGTCATTTTTTTAAAGTATATAGGAAAAGATGTGTAAGAGATAAGAGAGAGGACTGGTTAGTCACCAAGGTGCTCCTTGAAGACAACGCTTGAAGACAGCACGGGACTCTGCAGATCTGATTGCAAGAGGGAGTTCGTTCCACTACTGGGGGGCCAAGACTGAAAACATGCATGTCTTCCTCCTCTTTTGAGTAATGGAGGTTCAAGACGAGCGGTGCTTGAAGCTTTGAGAGGACAAGAAGTGATACGCTGCTTGATCAGTGCTGACAAATATGGAGGTGCAAGTCATTCTTGGCCTTGAAGGCAAGTGTTAAAGTTTTGAATTTTTTTTTTTTAAATTTTAAAGT
This sequence comes from Bryconaethiops microstoma, assembly GCA_037577275.1. Taxonomy (NCBI): domain Eukaryota; kingdom Metazoa; phylum Chordata; class Actinopteri; order Characiformes; family Alestidae; genus Bryconaethiops; species Bryconaethiops microstoma. Next base: position 28,067,872 of record JBBJLS010000082.1, on the reverse strand, counting down.
TTTGAGCGGCCACAGGGAGCCAGTGAAGGTGCGGTGTGTGAGAATTTAGGAACAATGAAGAGTAACCTTGCAGCAGCATTCTGAATCAGCTGAAGTGGTCTCGTTACATTTTAGTGGAGTCCACCCAGTAGAGAGTTTCAGTAGTCCAGTTTAGAGATGACCAGAGAATGGATGAGTAACTGTGGAACATGTAAAATCCCAGAGAGAGATTTTGTAGCCCACAACAATTTGTTATTTGCCTGATCAGATATAAAACATCTTATTTGAAGATTATTGAAGTCTGGGTTGTTTCTCCTTAATCCCCCTTTAGGAGGAATAAGGAGCAAAAGAAGAAATCAACTTAAGACAAAAGTTTGTTTGCTGTTCTTATCGCCTTCTCAGACTTCTTCTCTGCCATTATGGATCTCAAAACTGTCTGACTTTGGTAGTTTAGATTTGAATTTGATCACTAAGACAAATTTCAGACTCATTTATAAGGCAACCAAGTTTTCTTTTGAATCTTATGGTTTATCTGAAGATCTGAGACAATCAAGATCAGAGCAGTGAGAGAAAAGAAAGCATTTTAGATCGTAGATTGTGATCTACCCTACTGAGATTAGAGGAAGGCTCTTTCTCAGGAGCTGAATTTAAGAAGTGTGAGAAAATGGTCAGAATCTTATATCGATGTTAACCTAAGCTTAGTTATGTCTGGGATAAACAGAATGGACAAAGAAGAGTCTTTGCAGTATTTGTCAGCTTCACAGAGCTTAAGTACCAGCCACAGCTGCCAGATGAAAATGTAGCGATCTGAAGTCTTCTAAAAATCCAAAATGCCTCAAGAATTCTCAAGACGACATTTCCAACTGATGCCTATGGCAACAGGGAAAAGAGTGTGGTAAGTGGCCGTAAAGGACAAGAGGTACACAACAGATGGTGGCGATTACTTGAAAACAGCCCCTAACTATAACTAATGGGCAACAGTGGACGGAGCCGGTGGAGTGGGAGGCTTGCCCACTTCCTCCGCTCTTTCTGGACATGGCCTTGAGGTGGAGAACACAAATACATATGGTGTTGACCACTGCTGACAGACGGGCTGGACTCATTATCGCTGGGGAGACGAGACAGAGTGTGTGAGGAGGGAGTGGAGCGGGGGAGTTTAATGGGGGCAGCCAAAAGGAGGGGGTGGATGGATGGAGTGTAGTGGGTGGAAGACATTTCATTTTTCCTCCTCACTGAGGTGGTTGCACGCTCTCGACAGAAGGATAGTTAGTAGCTGGCCTGACTGGAGAGCTTGCTGGCCTAATTTAATCGTTAGAACCCAAGCGGCATAGATCCGTGCTGGTAAATTGTCATCATACAGCAAAACAACCCCTTAAATGGAAGTTCCCCCACTTCCATTTAAGGGGATCACTTCTACAAAAACACTGGTCAGCTGAAACTAATGATTATTTTAACTAAAAGCTGGTGTACATGAACATGTCAAAATAAAAGACACATATACTAACAAAAAAGGGTGGCCTCTAGCAGCCGCCAACCAGCGATATAAAATTAGGAGACCAAATTGTAAAGACTTACATTTTAATTTACAAACAAAACAAAACTGTCTTGTTGAGAGAAAGAACCTTTCTAGTCAGAATGGAAAACTGTTCTTCATGACCTGCTCCGATTAAATGTGGCTACCCCAAGGTTCAACTTTAGGACCTCCTTCATTCTCACTAAACTTGGTTTAGTGATTTCAGAATTCATGGCACTCTATATAAATGGTGTATTTCACAGAAATGTTTACTGAGTTCACCGAGTTCATCCACTGCTCTATAATGAGAGTATTTTCATATTTGGCAGGTTTGGTATGATAAAAACATTTTGGCCCAATTGCAAATTTTTTTACAGAAAAAATCCTATGCAAACCCTAGTCTATACTAAACACGAAAATTGAGACTGCCTTGGCAGGGAACAATTCCAGTGCAGTGCAGTGCATTGTGTAAAATCAGTAATCTCACAAGGCAGACAAAACAAGACATAAATAAAACCACTGAGCCCATAGAGGAGAGGAGAGAACAGCATGGCTTACAAAGTAAGATGTATATTTGCAAACAGTGTCATAAAATGTGTCCAGCTAGACTTATCAAAATGACTTTTGTTAATATTGTTAATATGTCAATGTGATCACTATTGAAAACTAAAGCTTAGGTGAAAATACCTTTAGATATGAAAATGTAATCTAAACCCAAATTAAATCTATATAACAAATCTAGCCTTCAGGGGTTTCCACAAAGGAACAGTGTGGTTTTCAAGCAGGAGCACACCTGATTCCTCTTGTTTAATCAGTCGATCTTCAATCAGTTGATCATGTGAGCTCTTGCTTGTTTAGAATGAAAACCTGCAGCTGCACTTGGATAGGATTATTTGTGGATAAGATTGGACACTTCATAATGTAACTTTTTGTAACTTTTTGTTAGTGTTTATATTTCTATAAAGGGCTTCTTGATACTCAGAACAATCATTTATTTGAGGAGGCAATTCAACAAAACATTCAAAATACTGGTACCAAGTGGCACCAGGATTTGTTTTAGCCCTCCTGTTCCATTTCAACCTCTACAGTTTTTGAAATCCTCCAACTCAGGCCTCACTGACCCTAGCCAGTCCACATTTTATTTATTATGAGTTAGGCTGAAGAAGAAAAAAAAACACCTTGAGGACCTGTTTGAGAATTATTCTCAAAATTGCTCTTAAAATTTAATTCCACCAAATTTTTCTAACATTTCTCATAACTAAATTGTCAAAGTAAAGTCATTCAGAATTTGGTGTGAAATGCACCACTCCACAAAAACAGAAGTGATAAGAACCAGATGTCCAAAGTTTTAAATGGCTGACAAAACAATTACACTAAATGTTCATGAATACACCACCTGATTCCTGAGATACTATTTTATTACTGACCATTTTGAAATAAGGCTTTTCTCTAAAATGTAATTTAGATATAGTCTAAATGTAATGTAAAGTCCAAATGTAAATGTAGTCTATTTCTTTCAAATTTAGCACTACATTTCCAGTATCAGCATCTCATATAAAACTCATTTTATGATTATTTTGAATCGTAAATAAAACAGCTATTGTTGTGTAGAAGACATTGTGATCTCTGATTCCGATTGTTACTTTCCTTTAACTATATTAGATTAGGAATTGAGAGAAGTTGGTCAGGCTCCTTTCTTTTAATCCAAGTTGAAACTACTGCAGCTTTTGTGTTACCTTCTGTGGTTTTGTCATTTATTCCCTTTTATTGTTTTATTCACTCGTTCATTCATTATTCATTTACATTTTTACTTAAAACTACTTAATCTCATTCAGTTTAGAATTATTTTATTTTACTCAACATCACTTCAAATGACCCCCTGAGATGCATTAATAAATTATGGTTGAGGAAGTAGAGCAAAGGATGGTCTTATGTATAATAGAGAATGTGGTTTAACTAATCAACTTGATACAAAAGTTTTCAGTCAACCATAGCAACAAACAACAACACTGTGGAGTTTAATGACGTTTTACTGAAGGAATTACTTCTACACAGAGAGTAAAATATATATTAATACATCTGTTACAGGCTTCAGGTAAAACATGGAATGTATTTTACAAGCTTCGTATATTACAATCTGCAACTTGTTGCATGAAAGTCTTGTGTTTTTGAGAACGCTTTGTGACTTCGGGGTAATGCAACATCAAAAGAGATACATAGGAAGATCTTTTGAAAATGGTAATGATTAATGGGTTGCTTGGCCTTTATGGAAGGCTTTATTAATTTAGCTTAATATAGAGCTTGGACTTTTATTCTTGATTGTCCTGATGTCAATCCTGTAATCCTTCAATTCTGTTCTCTTGAGACTTGGCTCAATCTGTAAAATGGCGAAACCCAGTATTTTAAGTCATACTCAAAATCTTGATGGTTGTCTTTGGCTCTACCACACTGGCTGTACCACAGCGGTTATCTCAAATGTCCTCACTTCCAAGATGTCAATGTCTCCTTCATCAGTCCAGATAGCAGCGCTTGGAGCCTTTTGTTTTCCCTTTTCGCCAATGGTGAATTAGAATAAAAATAAATGCCACTGTTCAGTACTGAAATAGCAACCATCAAAGCCCCATCAGCTCCTAAATCCCACTCCTACCCTACTGCCATCAAAAGACAAGGAAATGAACAGTCCTTTTCAATCTGCAAAGAACAAAACAGATAAGGCAGACAATGGAACCCACCGCCTCTCTTTCCACAATAGCCTCCCATGTGGTTCTCGAAACAGATGGGCCATTTGCATAAACCAGGGCCAACGGTGATTGCCATAGGTATTAGGTGTATTAAAAATAGCTTAACCAAAGAGCAGATCGTGAGCTACTTCATGTCCTGATTCCATTAGGGCTTTTCAAATGATCATAAACTAGATCAAAGTACAACATGGAGGGCCGTGGCCAGAAGTGTTGGCAACACTTGAGCCCAGAAGATGAAAAATAATAACTTAATTGTGCTGAACATGCAATTTTACAGAACTCTGAAATGGTAAAATTATTATAAATTTTCTCAAAAACAAGTTGTTACTATTGGTGTTCTCAGACATTCTTTTGAGCAGCTGTTTGACATATTCTGAGACAGTCAAAAAGATATTTCTAAAAAACATTCACAAATTAGGAAACATTAAAAAATTCCCAATAACAAAAGTAAATGTTTCATATTTCAAGTTATTTAAGAGCACCGGAGTCTTTGGAAACCATAGACTTTAGGAACTCTAAAGTGATTGCCATGCCTTCCTGATGTAATGAATTTCAGTGTGGAGAAGACAAAAAAATGAGGCATAAAGTTGCTCAACCTCATAAATCCCTCAGAAGTAAGTTCACCCTTCTGATATCCTTCTTCAAATTAGAATTAGATCAATGATTACAATGTTTCAAACAACATGAGCTGTGATAAATCTGCCTAGAAGTGGATGCAAGTTTATTTGCCACCACAGTTATGATCGGTGACTTTGATTACCAAATAGAGACACAATTTGAATTGACCATTTGAACATTCTAGGTCTATTGGGAGGGCCATCACACAGTTGTCTGGGAAACACCAGAGGTTGGTCCCTAACCTAATGGCTATGTGTTGCAGTTACCTATCAGAGAAGTGAGATCTCTGAGTCTAAGGTGCTTGTATTTGAACTGAGAAGGTTCCTCCAATGCATATTGTGGTCCATTTCTAAGTCTCAGGCTGGAGAACAGAAGAGAGAGAAACTGAAGAGGTGTCCATTACTGATCTGAGATCCACTCAATTAATATCACTATAAGCACTTTTCCATAAGTATACAGGTGTTCAACAGTTATGTACCTGGGATGTTACGGAACATGCAGCACACTTTGATTTTCCAGTGTATCTCAGCCTGGTTATCTCTCCCCACTGTTTATGGATGGCCATTAGAGGTGCTTTTGTTATTGTTGTCTTTTTTTTAATAGTCTTGTTTGAGTTTTTTTTTCCTCAACATTATTTAGCCATGTGATGAAAACCTAAAACCTTGCATTTCTCACAGCGTTAAAGATAAATTTGTGAGGGATTGGTATCAGAATGTGACGAGTCTGGGGGGCTGGGGCCCTGAGCCTGGCTGTACACAGTACCTCCCCGCACCATAGCCATGAATGGGTGCTCAGGTAGCCATTCCAGCCATCCAAATTATTATACATTAAAAATAAATAAACAAATAAAATACTCCTCTCCCCAGACACCCCCTTCCATCTCCCTGGCCTGTATATTCACTTACACACACATGGGGACACTGTCACTTGTATGGCCCTCCTCTTTATTTTCGTCAAATATGTCTATTGCCTCATTCTGTCAACATGTATGCAGTACTATCTAGCCTCTGCAACTGTTGTTAATGTTATGTTAGTGTCTCTCTTTTATTTCTTGTACACATGTCGTTTGGTTGCATTCTATCCCTGTAACTTTCTACTTGTTTGCAAATAATTAAAAAGAAAAAAAGATACATTTGGTAGCGTCTTTAGCTAAAACAGATAGTAATGCTTGTACTTTGTCAACTTTTCAGTTGTTAGCTTGTATGTCCATTTTTGTTTTTCTGTATGGACAGTAAAAAGCAATGGCCTCTTTCCAGTGTTGTGATAACATTTTGACCAATCAGAAAGCAGTGTACAGTTGGCTTGGCTGCGGCCTGCTTTCAGCTCTGTCATTAAGCAGCTCGGGTTTGGCTCGGGTTGCTTTACCTGTAAAGGAAAAACATTTGTTCGCAGTACAGCACTGTTCCTTGTGCCAGTGGATGTCACCCTCCTGCTCGCATTCTGGATTAAATCCTAAGGCCATCTTCTAAAAGAAAGGGCCACTCCCCTATGTGTATAGGTATCTCAAGGAGCAGTGGATGGAATATACACTGTGCAAGTGCAGTGTTAGAATCTACCTAATTTAGATTCAAGGTAGTTTGTCAAATAGAGATTATGCAGTGAAATCTGATGCTGAGGTCAATAAAATTAAACTTACAATAAAACCCAAACAAACAGTAGTGGCCATACAAGAAAATCTACTCCTTAATGCTAGAGGAATTAGAATCTGAATTTTTTTGATCCCAGAGCAAACTGCTTATGCTACGGATGCACAGTCACACAGAGACACAAAGACAAGAAGAATGTCAAAAAAGTCAAAAGAATTTCTGCTGAAATACTCAAAGGTGGCATGAAACCACCATTTCTTTCCCGTCAATTGATACAGAATGTTGAGTGATTGAAATACTGATTTGACAGAAACATGAAAAAAAGAAAATTAGAAATAATGGGGGAGCTGATACACACCCAGAGTAGTAAACTTTAACTGAATCCACCCTGGAGCAGGTTAGCTAAGTGGAAAAAGCACAAACCAGCTTAAAAGTTTCCTCGTGGTATGCCCTCATTGAACAACAAAAATCCAAATCATCATTCAAACACACTGAACGTAAGATTTATGAGACTTTCTTTGATACCCAGTATGACCAGCAGTGTACAAACCACAACAATTACCTGCTGGCAGCCTTACACAGAACATTAGAATTAGAAAATATGTTATTAATCATTTTTGAATGGAACACCATTAATCATTTCCAGATGCATCTCTCTTTTCTCGCTCTCTCTTTCTCTCCCTCTTTTCCTTTCTCTATTTCCAACTTTAAAGTCCCCAGATTAATAGAGGGCCATTTCAATTCGCAATGGCAAAGCTTGTGAACTGTGCCCCTGCTTATATAAGTGATGTAAGAAGGTCAAGCACGCAGTTAGAAAAATCAAGTGGACAAATGGAAGAAAAGGAAAAGAAAAAACAAAAAGGTAAGGTCCAGTGCCCCAGTCCTCATAATGTTTATTGACTCTTCTAGCACTTTCATTTCCCCAATAATATGGGCTTTACACAAGCAGGCTATCCATCAGTGTCAAGAGGAGTAACGGCACTCTCTACCTCTCTCTCTCTCTCGCTCTCTCACTCTCTTTACCTCTCTCTTTTGCCGTTTGTGGAGCAAGGCAGCATGTTTGTTAGGCTGACGCAGATCTACACTACTGTACTACACCACTACTTAGAATCACTTAGCATTTTCATAAATGTGCACCTGTACAAAAAAGATGCTACAAAACTCTTGCCATCATTGTTCCATGTTCAACAGGCATGTTTATAAAGAAGATGATTGAAAACCAGTTTAATGTTTAAGGAATCTTCAGACAATAGAAACGCTATTTCCCAATATCAGCTTTCTTCCAAGAACGTCTGGATATATTATGTGGAGGTTCTTTCTAACTTAGAGCTTTTTCACATTTATACCATTTACACCCCCATTCAAGCACCTTTATTTTAAGAACGTGGCAAACTGTACCATTAGAACTGGGCCTTCAGTACATCAGTTTGCCTGAACATATGTCAAACATGAGTCATTTTTTATTCTTATTCTGATTAAACTAGAAAAGAATAAACACTTGGTGATCTGAATAACTTCATGCTTTTGCTCTGAAAAATCACAGTAAACACTACAGTAAAGGAATCTTTTACCTTGTATGTTGCAGTTTTACAGTAACTCATTCAATAAAGATTCATACCATTGAGCTGTTTTCTGTGTTCAGAAGGCATACAGTCATGTGTCTGTCATTGGTGAAATTGGCCCTACCATTTGGAAATTAAAACAAGATTGTTTGATCCCTCTCATGGTAATTTGGTAATTTGATCCCGCTGATGATGTTTGCTCCAAGCATGGGCAAAAAAAGAATACACCACCACCTTTTCCACCTGCTTCTAAAGCAAAGTCATTGGACAGCTGAGCCAGCTTAGAGGAAAGTTCTAATTGAAAGTTCTCTTGTGTCAGCTAACAGTCACCCACAGTGGCTAGCAATACTCTCAGTGATGGGGGCAGCCATCCTATATACCCAGTGAGAGCAAGGACCAGTTGTGCGCTCTTGAACTCCCAGCTGAACAAAACTAGGGTGGACTGGAAGTGGCCCAAGACTTACGATTTTTGGTGAACCACAGTTCAGTTGATAAATGTACATCTGGGTACAAGTGGAGTGTCCATATCTGTCAAAATGAACCAATACCCAATAAGTCTGCACCAAACAAAACCCTAGTCTGGACTGACTTTAAACCCTGGTCTGGACCAAAAAAGCATAAAGAGACTCCCTAAGTCAGGCCAGTCTCAATAAGCTTCCAAACAAACTAATTTGATCTTTTGAAGTGTTGAAAGACAGAATTACCGTTGTTATGTGCAAAAGACACCTTTCTGATTCTGTTTTGACATATGCCTGTCTTTATCATCATGAGCTCTAAACCTGTAATTATAGAATGGGTTTTGTTAAAATGAGGCTGAACCACATTCAGAGCCATTAATAACACTAATAAATACATATTTGTCAATTAAAGTTTGTTGGGATTTCACAGTAATGCACAACCTCACAAAGTGCAGATATTATCTCAGTTTCTGTTGTCAATTATATCTCAGTCAGTCCTGACCTCACTATGCGATTGCCTTTGAGGCATTTCGTGAATGCCAGATTCTCCCAGTAATGGCACACCGGTCAAATCTCTTTTAGTATCACTTTATCTGACTCACCTGAAACTTAGCAATGACAACCAGACATTAAAAAGAAAAACAGCAGCAACAATGTTTATTTTAAATATGTCTGGCAAAAACAACTGCTGTGACTAATATCCTAAAAGTGAGAGGACAAACGACAAAACCATAACCCCCAAATGTAATTGACCAAGCCCACTACACCAGAGCTCTGTCTTTTTGACTCCCTGTGTCAGATGCCTCATCAAAAGACAGTTAAACTAACCAAAGTGGATGAGAAAAAACTAACCTATGAGGTGGAGAAATGTGAACTGTATAAGCACCCCTCTAGCATTTATATTACAAATGAGATTTATAGATTTATAATAAAATTTATAGTCTGGTCAAGGAGGTGTTCATTGTCTTTTCAAACATCTACATAGTACACAGTGAAAATGAAAGTTCCTCCAGGACCACAATGTTCCTCCAGGACTGCAACATTCGTCCAGAACCACAATGTACTGCCAGGGCCACGGCGTTCCTCCAGGATCATAATGCTTCTCCAAGATCATAGTGCAACATAAAGGATAAAAGCAGAAAGACCACAGGACTACAGAAGGATGACCTAAAGCAGGACAGGACTAAAGACAGAATGTGTCACGTCTGGTCCGTTTCAGTCACGCCCCCAATGGAGCCCGTTGCCCGAGTATAGGTGGAACAGCTCTGGGCACGTGTGTATGATGTCATGGTTTGTTGTGTGCATGGTCATTTGGTGCCTAGGCAACCCAGGTGAGAGCAGTGGGGCTTCATTAGCTCCTGAGCTGGGTTGCTAGGTACCTAATGACATGTCCACCTGTCTTGTGTTTGATTTGATTACTGCTTGTTATTGATTTGATTGTCCCTGTCATATGATTGGCTGTATGTGTGTGCTTGTGAGTTTAAAATACTGTGTGCCACAATGCTGGATCCTGGTACAGCTTGGTGCTTGACTGGTACCTCTCGTATGTGTCTCTTTCCTCTGTGTGTTTACAGGTGTGGTGGTGAAGGTATTTTGCATTAAGAGATCTCCATGGTGTGGCCCCTGTATGACAGAGGGCTTGCTAAAGCATCAAGAGAAGAGTAGACTATGTAGCAGAGTCCACCTTCAACTGTTTGTCTTGAGTTTGCTTGGGGTGAAGGTCCTCTGGAACTTTTGTATAGGACTATCTTTATTAAACTTCTATTTCTTTTATCAAACTTCTAAGCTGTCTTCTGCTAGTGTGTCAACCCTTCACATGACATGCCAGATGACCATGCCACTAACATGGACTCTGCAGCAGTCTCCCTGCCAAGTGAAGAACATCTCCAGCAATGGGGTAGAGAGACACCAGACCCAACTGGAACAACTCACGAATGTGGTGGGGTAGCTGGTGCAAGCCATAAGGACCCCTCTAACTCCTACACCAGTAGCTGCCACATTAATGAAAGCTCCATGGCATGCATTGCTACTTCAAAGGTATGGGGGAGATCCTTCTGCCTGCAGGAATTTCCATTTGGCTTGCAATCTCTATTTTGCAAAATTACCCCAACCCAAAAGGTTGTCATGACAGTGACTAACTGGAAGTGCACAGGACTGGGCTACCACTGTCTGCACAGAGGGTGGTGCACTAGCTCCAGATTATCAGGAGGTCTGGGCCAAGTTCAAAGCTGCCTTTGATTTCCCTGACAATGGGAAATCCAGCAGTTCCAGACTGTTGCAGCTAAAACAGGGTAGTGAGTCAGCCGCTGACTACTCTACTAACTTTAGAATTTTGGCAGCAAAGTGGCTGGAATGAGCCACCCCTTACATCTGTGTTTCAAAAAGGGCTCAATCTGGAACTGCAGCCAGTGGACACATTGTGGCTTCCTGCCCTCTTCTCCAGCCCAAGGTCACCTCTCCTTTGACTCTCTCTCCCTTACATGCAATGTAAACTGTTGGCTAACATGTCCTATGCTAAAATGCCTGTCTGTTTCTGCCCTTATAGTTTCTGGGTTGGCTGGCGACTTAATGTCCAGAGCCATGGTGATGTCATCTGGGCTCCCAGTGGAGAAGTTGCCAGATTCTTTACCTGTGTACACCATAGATGGGCATTTAGTATCAGGGAGGTCAGTTATCTGGGAAACCTCTTCAAGATTAGGGTTGAACTGAGACATGAGAATCTAAAGTTGTATTAGAAGACAATACGTCATGATTCTGGGGTTACCCTTTTTATTGCTGCGTAACCCAACACTAGACTGGAGTACTGGTGGAGGTCCCGGTCCAGATCCCCTGACAGTATCTCAGTCTGGCAGAGGTATTGGTATGTCTAGGGCAACCTGCCTCCCTTCGCACTGACCATAAGACTGCACGATAGATCTCCTGCCAGGAAAAGAACTGCCTTGCTTGAGTGTATCTGCTTTCAGAGAAAGACCAAAGCCATGGAAGAATACATCTGTGAGGTGCTCTGGCAGGGATGTATACGCTGGTGCTGATCTGTGTTGGCCAACTTCACAGAGGGCGAGGGCGAGGGCGGGGGGGCATAGACCCTGCATCGATTATTGTGGGCTCAATGCGGTCACTGAAGTACCCGCACCCTCGCATGTTCCCTCACGCTACCTGGTCCTCATGTCTCCTCTGTTGTGTACAGTTTTTTCAGGCCCTTGTCCCTTTTGTGTTTTGTACGTATGTGTTTTTTGTAATAAAATCCATCTCCCCTCACTCCCTGAGCATGCACAATGTGACAGAATGCAAAACACAAGTGCAACGGCATAATGTTACAGAACAAAGCAACATACAGTGCAGCTGACAGGCACAGTAATGGCAGTGAGTTTTTTTTTTTTTTTTTTTTTTTTTTATGTGCTGTGAGTAACAAATACTTGCTACACAAGTAAAAGTAGTTGCTCACTCAAACTTAAGGATTGTGATGTCTGTTCCACCTGTGTCTGCCCCCAGCAGTTTGGGTTATGGACTGCTGAAGCCAAGGCTTGCCCTTCACATCCCCTTGTTTCATGTTCCGGTCTGTGAGTTTGAGCCTGGTGCCTGGGAACCCACCTGTTCCTGATTTAGCTCTACCATGATCTGGGTTGCCGGGCATTGGCTAAATTGGGTCATCGGTCTCATGTTTTGTGTTTTGAGGAAGGCTGATTGTATGTGTCTCTTGTCAGTGTCCCTGTGTGTTAAAAGCACACTGAGCCAGAGCCCTGGCGTGCTGTCATCTATCCATGTCGTGGTTTGCTCTTCCTCCCTTGTGTCTGAGAAGGAGGCGTCGAGACTCCAGTTTGAGTTTGTAAGCTCCGATCTCTCTCTCCCCTTGTCTTACAGAAGTGACCAGCTGGCTGGTGAAACCATTGGCTGCCTCACGTAGCAACATGTAAGTTGTGTCCTTTCAGTTTTTATTGATACTTTAGAGTGAAAGTAAATGTTCTTTGAAGTTTTCTTCATCATTGTCTGCTCATCCATTGTCTGAGCAGTGTTGTAGAGGGTACTGGGGCCTGTGCTAGCACTCATAACGTGAAAGGGAAAGATGCAGCCTGGATGGGTTGTCAGTCCATCACAGACCAGACACACTAACACTCAGGCACACACTCTTACACCTAGGTGAAATGGAATATTTCCAGTTCACTTGATGTGCAGATCTTTGGACTGTGGAAGGAAACCAGAGCTTTTGGCAGAAAATCATGCCCACACATGCAAACCCAGAGTCTCAGAATTTAAAGCAAGGGACTTCCTTATTTGAAGTGAGCACGATTTTGGTTAGATTTGGACTGTTTGGTTTAATGTACTAGTGACAATGCTGAACTTACATGCGACAATGAATCATGTTCTGCTTTGGACTGGACTAAGGTCATTACTATCACAATGGCCTTGTGTGGCAGAAACAAGAAATACACTTGCAGGATTCAATCTCAATACATTTAACCCTCCTATTATGCTTGTTTAAATGAACACATCTAAACATTCAACATGTTTAAATGTGTTCATTTAGGCTTAACTATCTTTGTGTTCCTGGTCATGTTTGACCAGGAACATTTTAGTTGATTTAATCCATGATTATATATATATATATATATATATTACTACATGATGTGTTGGAACTTTCTACTAACTAAAATTTTTGTTAACATTACAAGTTTTGAACTTCCATTTTGCTATTTATGGCTTGTAGGCCACATTCACCTAAGGTCATACAACTTTTCATACAAATTTTCACTGTAACACATACTAGGGTGAAACATTTTGTACTGTTTATCACAGAGTACCTAATTCCAATGTTTACCAAGGACACGGTTTTTAAATCATAATTTTCTTAAGTGGCACAAAATAACATCCGTCGTATTCCCAGTGAAAGCGACCGCTATGATTTATTTAGTAAAGACAAAAGTTTTTTTTGTGGTTAAGGAATAAAAGATGTCTGCTATTGTGTCTGAGTGGTTTGCTAAGTAGTTGGTACAGTTAAGTTAATAAGAGTAGCTGTGAGTCTGTAGTCCATAACAACAGGAACAGTAACAACAATTGCCGCTGGAGCTTTAAACAGCAGTTGCCCTTAGCTGGAGGAAGAGCACATGGGGGTCATAGCAACCAAGCCAGTGAAGGACATCTAGGCATGGGGCGCCAGTGATTGTAGAGCTGGGAAGGTGGTGGCCTGGGGTCCCAATGGTGATCAGCTGGGCTTGACAAATGTGCAGCGGTTCCCCTCAAAATGGATGTATCGAAATATAAATGCACCCTAGCAGAGCAACTGCACCAGGGTTCAGCTTAAACTAGCCATACCTGCAAAGTCTAAACAAAAATCAGTGTACAACATGTAAACAAACAGACTTTTGTACATGACACGCACATAGAAACACACACTCTGAGACATGTCCTTCCGTGGAATGTCACAAAATGATTAAAAAGATGCACATCTCTCTCTCACTCACACATACGTGCATGCAGGCACACACAAACACACGTACATGCACACACACTGTAAAACCCCTTAATCTCCTCCTAACACTAATCACCCCCAAGGCAGCAGAAAGGGAGTAGCCCGTGTATCTGTCCATCACTCCTCCCATGCCACTCATCACTCATCCCTCCACCCATCAAGCGACAGAATAAATTCCTACCCTCCAAAATAAATAAAAGAGGAAGATGATGAAAAAAGAGGACGAAAGAGTAGTTGCGGAGAAGACGAGGCTTTGAGCACATGAATAAAACATTGGCGACTCGCAGGAAGCGCAGTCCAAGCTTAATCGCACTGCATTTGTCCTAATTAAAGCAAACACTCGTTTGAACACTGGAGTGTTCAAATAGCAGTTAAATCTCCTTCGCCAGGCGCCAGAATGCAAATGACATTCCTCATAAATGACTAACCACGTCTTCTCCCACGCACGTCTTCTCCCACGCACGCCTTCCTGAAAACGTGGCCAGCTTCCCTTTCACACTTCCCCCACCAATATCTCAACTTAAAGTTTATCCCTTTCCTGCTCGACTTGAAAATTATGGTGGTGAACATGAAGCAGGATGTCAGTGGTGCCATTTAAAGGTGTCTTTGAATTTTGCTATGTGAACATGCTCCCACTCTGCTCATCTCCATGTGGACACATTTCCACAGCTCAGGCAGCACATACAGGAACATACAAGAAACCAGATGGTCACCAAGTCAGTTTGAGTTAACACTGGTTTCCTGTTGCTCCAAATTCTTACACAAAAGTACATGTTTGCACAGGCAATTAAACTGTTTATTAGCTATTTCTCTAAACAGAATGATGTGACCCATCTAAAGGCTAATTTTCCAAGATATTTACAGCAGATTGAGAGTTACAAAGACATGTGAAACCCAATTCCAGCATAGTGAAGTCAAGTAGGTTTATTGTCATTTCAACCATTTACACAAAGTACACAGTGAAACCAACAACGTTCCTGCTGGACCACAATTATCCATCAGGACCATAATGTTCCTCCGACATTTCTCCAGGATTGTGGAGTGACAAAAGAAACTATAGAGAACTCTTATAGTCATTCATGGACACACCACAACACAGCACACACTGAGTGTGAACAGTGTGAAATTCTTTCACTGCATTTAACCCATTCACCAAGTGAAGCAGTGGACAGCCACTGGTGCAGCACCCAGAGAGCAGTGTGTGGGGATGGTATCTTGCTCAAGTGTACCTCAGTGGTGCCACTGGCAGTTCTGGGATTTAAACCAATGGCCTTCCTAGAAAGGGCAACTCCTTAACCACCAGACCACCAACCTTGTTTTATTCTATTCTATTCTATTCTGTTCTATTCTATTCTACTTTTTGAACCAGATGTTCTGGACTGATGCATGTAAACACACCATTCACTCCTCTGTCCATGCAAAAGTTTGGGCGCTCCTAGTAAAACTGCATGATGTAAAAATGAACACAAATAACACTTCTGCACTTTAATGCACAATTACTGTTTATCTATTCATAAAACCTGTACAAAAGTAATGGCATAACATATTTTTTAAATATATGATTTTCATGTTAGAAGTGTTTCCCCTATTGGTGACATGTACTTATGTTTGCTTAGAAAATTAAAAAAAATGTGTCATTTGACACTTTTGCACACAATGGTACATGGAAATGAAGCTAAAACAACAGCCATTTGAAAATCTGATTTTGTGAACAAACACATTTTCATGTGTCTCATACTTGTATTAAAGGCACATTAACAGAAACAGTGGAGGTCAGTAAAATCAGAAAAAAATTATTTGCAAAAAATTTAGGAAATTAGCCCTTTAAAAGGGCAAATGCCACTGGTAGATTTTAGTGTTTTAACAGCCTCGTCACTGCATCAACACAGAACAGCATTTAATCAATGAGCCTGAACTCAGTTTAGGTATAAGCCCATGACACTTTGTCACTCCATGACAAATTAGTTACCCACTCCACACAACATGAGGTATAATTAGTTTTGTCTTGATGGATTGTATTATAACTAATTGCTGCACTTTTGTCTTTAATTTATGAGCTTCTCCATTCCTGGCTTTTTGACATGAACTATAATTGACAAGCTAAAATGAGCTATTTAGTTTACAGTTTACTGAGCCTCAAAAACTGCATATTTTCTGTGTTTTTCATAAAAAAATATATTTTTAATATGTATGTCATGGTTTATTCCCTTAAAACTTCCAGGTATTTGCCCTTAAAGTACATAATGATAATTCCACAGACAGTTAAACTATTAATTAGTGGAATGAAGTGACCCATCTAAATGCTGGTTTTCCAAATATTTCCAAACATTCCATGGAGATTATGTGATTTCCAAAGATACTTTACTAAAACCTAATGGCAGTGAAGTCTTGGCCATACAGTTTTCATTTAGCCTCTGTGCTAACAAGCTATAAAAAGTTGCACATCTATTCCTAATGAAATATCATGTGGAATCATCATTTCATATGATTAGATAATGACTGGAGGTGCACCAATCATGGATTCTAGGTCTTATTGTGAGTTTGACATTACAAAAGAATTACTTTGTATTGTTTTGACTTTTAAAAATGTTTAGTTATTTTAGTCTTATTATTATTAGTGATTTTATTATCAGTGTTATTTGTGCTAAAATACAAATACTTTTTTCAACCCTCACCCTCCCTAAGGACATTCAGATCTTTACGGACTTTACGGCTGCTTTGTGAGTTCTGGTTCTGGTGTCATGTAAAATGAATTTTATAGCTTAGAGTCTTTGTGTCCTAAACCACATTTACAAGTATTTATGAGCTGGATGTGGTCTGATGATAACTGAGAGAAGTTTTTTTTAAGATGTGGTGTGATACATTTTTAAATCTCAGTTTTAGATTACTCTTTTTTAAGCCTCCATCACTTTTGCTTTCTATGTGTCAGAAACCACCACACGTCCTTTCTTACAAAATAATTGATAAAACAACAGCATTTACAACTTCACATGTTCACTTTGCAACTGTAAATATCAAAGGGCCAGTTTCCATATCCAGATTAAGCCTAAAGCCAGATTTAAAAAAGTGTTTTCTATTGTGATTCAACACTGGCATTGAAATTCAATCCAAGTTATCTTAATCCATGTCTGGGAAACTTACCATACTTGAGGCAAGGCTATGCTAAAAGCAGTTTATAGATCACTGATCTATTCCAACAAACACTGTTTTTGTGTAACTGAAGCATTTATGTAACATACTTGATCCAGTTTTTAGGATTTGACTTCTTTAAATTGTCTTTGTGATTGTCAAACACCAAGCCTGATTTGCTTAAGACTAGCATAGGTAGCTTATGTCCTCTCCCAGATTCAAATAAAAACCATTCACATGCAAAAACTAATGACCCATAACCTGAAATAGAACATCTTTTGAAACTCTAATTTGTTTACATTGGCATTATAAGAGTCAAGTTAAGGAAATTGCCCAGGACTCTTCAGTCATCAGCGAGGTAATGATCTTTCAGAAAAGGAGAATTCAGGGGTGTAAATATCTAACCTTTGGCCTCATCACTAGGAGATCACAAGCTTGATCCTGGTGATGCCACAGGGAGTTATGACTGAGACTGTAGTTGGGAGTCCAAGAGAATACCTGCCTTTGCTCTCTTTGGAAAAGAATGTGGGCCCACCCACTCCCATCATTACTGATTAACGCTTAGAAGTCAGTGTATTAGTAAAAACTGATTTCAACAAATAAAAATGATGTAAATCAGTCTAAACCCGGTGTTTGCTCTTCTACATGGTCACTGTTTGCTGTCCTTTCGCTCAGTGCCCCACCACTTAAATGCTCTCTGGACCCCCCTCCCTGTGTGGCTTTTCCCCACCTACTCGTGGGCGGAGACTATCCTGAAAGTTTTTTGTTGTTTGTTTATTTCTAAGATATTCATTTAAAATAACATTAATTTGGGCATTTTTGCTCTTTATGAGCCTTGGCGTGTGATGTCATTTTTTTAAAAAACAACAAAGTTAATTATTAAGTTCTTTAAAGTTTTACATTATCTAGAGTATCTTTGACACAGGAACACCAAACAAAGCTCAGCATGACATCTGAGTATCAACACAAATCAGAAAACATCCATATAAGGAGTTGTTTTGCCATATGATGACACTTTTACCATTTGTTGAGCTCCGGCACGGATCTGTCCTGATCCCATTCCGAAGCTTAAAAAGAACTGGTTGGATTCACCTCTGAACTTGTCAACAAATGAAGAAGTTCATATTCGTGAGCAAACTAATATTCCACAGTGAATCGCTGCCCAAAGATTTTATTAAATCACTTTTCAGAACTAGTATTCCATGGGACTTCCTAGTCATTTGTTATTAGCAGGTAAAACAATGTGGGTGTGCCAATTAAACTTTATTTTAATGTTTTTGTTCTCAGAAACAAAAACTTGGGCCTTAAACACCCATTTATACCTTCCGTCCCTGGTTGTTTGTATCTTATTTCAAAAAGTTACAGAAGCACCTCAGTGATATTTAGGGGGGAATTGTACATACGATGAAACATAGCTTTGAAACCCACTGGTTAACCACATAGCAACTAAGGCAATTGTTGAAAATGCCTTTTTCTCCCGCAAACAAAAAACCCAAGGCTCTTCTAGATGCTGGAGGCTGAACTCTGAAATAAACACACATTCTCAGATGTTTAGGATGAATGTAAGTACAGGACATGAAAACCTCTTAAAGAACCTGTGTGCGGTGTGAAAGTCCTTACTGACTGCTCATGACGGACACTGAGAACACCTGATAGCTCCTTGCTGTTTGTTCTGAATTGTCAGGAACCTCCTTCAGTTCTTCTATAACCCACAGGTATCTGCATGAGAGGAATTATATGTGAAATGAACAGGCATTTATTACTGAACCAAGAGGAAAATAAAGATTGGTTTGGTGTAAAGCATGCAAAAAAAGATCAATTGGAAGCAATCCTGTAGAACAGCAAAACAGTATGCACATTCTTACATTCAGCTGAACCCATGCTGGATTGGAGAATGCCTGGAGAACAATTCCTACCAGAGTCTCAGCAGTGTTAGATATATGAGGGTATGCATATGAGAAGGTTCTCAGCTCTTGGCCTTCTGGCGAAGTTGGGAACTATTAGTGCTCCCCATTAGAAGGAAAATAATGGAATTCTCAATGCAAAACAGAACACATTTAATGAATACAAAACTCATTTGACAGTTTCTGAGAATTTAAATGAGTTTTTGGAATAGTTCTCAAAAAAATATGAAATGGTTCCGTTATCCTTTTTGACCAGTAATTGCATCCAGAGAGCACGTAGGAAAAAGTTGGACAAATGTCTCCAAATTGCCTTAAAGATTAGTCATGTGATGCGGCCATGAAAGTGACAGGCTTTTAGTGGAATGCCCTTTAAAGGTCGACTGCAATAGCAGATAATGAACGAATGAATGATCAGTCAATCAGTCAGTCAAATGACACAGACTGTGGCTCATTTCCAGCATTCACACAATCTGTATTTTAAAACTGCCCTAATAAAAACAACAGATGGCAATATGTATAGGTTCTTTAAATGTATTATATAACCACATATGTATTGGACTATTCATGTCTAAACACATTTCCTAAAATATTTTCACTTGAATATGTATGAAATATGAAATATGAACTCATTGTTAAATGTTTTAAAGTAAATACATTTTTGCATTTACAAATGGGCATGTGTATAGCTGGTTTGGAAGACAACATAAAAAAAACCTTACCTTTAGTTAGGTTATGTAATTGTACAGAATTTATGCAGTCAGTTGCATAGACTGCATACACTCCATACACTTTTATATTTTTTTTTATAAACATGCCCTATTTTTGAATAAACATGCATATTGTTATGTCCCGGTATGCAGCCGCTAGAGGACGCCAAGGTTTCAGTTTTGTTTTTGGGATCTTTTATTTTGAAGTGGTGATGGGTTTTCATGTTAGTATTAGTCACAGCTGGGTGTTGTTATTGGTTGTGGGATTTTGTGTATTTAAAGGGGTTGTGCATCTGTTTAAGTTGTCGGTCAACCATCATGCTTAGTTTAGTTTGTATATTCTCCTATCTCTTTTGTTATAGTCCTGAGTTTTTGGTTTCTGGCCCTTGTGCCTGTTTTGTTTTGATTAAATAAAAGATGATGAACATTGGAGTCTGCATTTGTGCCTTTCCTCATTCAGGAGATATGGAGGAACGTGACAACTATCCCAGGATTTGTGTATATAGCATAGTGAATTTCATATTGAGTGTTTTCTATTTTCAGTGTTTTCTGATTCCAAAAATATGCTCACTCTGGCTAGCACTGCACTGAGTAATGGACAGAGAGAGGGAGATGACTGTGGCAAGTATTTTTAAGGCCAAAAACTCAATTCATAACTACACATACAATGTTTAACCTTCTTATTTTGTTCATTTAAGCTTAACACTCTTTGTGTTCCCAGTCACTTTTGACTGGGAACATGTTAGTTGATCATAAATCCATGA